>WURS02425230.1:0-16383 GCA_011762765.2 Rhinocypha anisoptera
CTGTATCAAAAGCCTCCAGTTCCAGCCAGGAGCGAGACCCAGGTGCAATGATAACAAGAGCAAAGAGTTTTGGGAAATTTGTTACCCGAAGAGGCAGGAGCATTAAAGTTCCTGCATGCATCTAAGGGGAAGGTGTTGTATGCTTATGCTAAGGTTGGCCTCCCTGAGCAAGCCATGAAGTGGCACCCCTGTAAGGTGTCACTTCCGGGTTGACAGGGTGTTGGTATGTAGATGGCGACTTTAGTAATAGTGACATAAAACACAAGAAATAACTATGCAATCGAAGTAGTACTCATCATTGAATTTCATTGAGTGACTAAATAACACAGAAATCGAATCATGATTGCAGGTGCAAAGCCGACAAAACATCAGCCTTAAACACTTCATGAAGAGGTTTCCATGATTTAATTCAGAATTATTTTAATTCAATAGAGAAATCAAAACTTTAGCACAGATGTTCAGCTGACAAAACATCAGCCTTAAAATATCTAGTCTTCCCACAAACAAATATAAATATCTGAATTACATTTCAAATAAACAAAATTACCATTATGCTGCAGACAATGAAATCCCTGGTATATCAAATTACGTAACAAACAGCTGGTGTGTTATAAAACTAATTGTTATAAATTAATATGCAGTGACTACCTTAATCATTTGGAAAAGAAAGTTCATTAACTGTTGCATGTTTAAAAACTCAAATCATTCACAGATGTGTTTCAATCATCATTAACTAACATCATGTGCATTGTTATTTTTATTAAAGGTATTTGGGAAAATAATTTTTCAAAAACTTTTGTCATATATTTATACTAAATAAAACTCTCATATAAGTGGGAAAATTAAACAAATAAATTAACAAAAATGATTCTTGAACTGCAATTTAAATTTTTTGACTTATTTTATTTGGCTTTTTTTAAAGGATCATAACATTTTAAGAGTATACTTAAAAACACACTATATTTTAGAGTGTCGATCCCCACTATCTTTTCTTAGTTATGTGTAACTTAGAACATGGTTTTCCAGGGTGTCCTTTCTTACTTAATTTTTCGCCCATGAAAATTCTAGACTTTTTGTGCTCTTGTGATCCCTCACAACAAGAGCATCCCGTCTTTGCATGAACCCAGAGGGAAGACCTGAGCTTTGGCGACTCTGATGTCTCACTTTCCAGCAATGGCCTTTCAGTACAGGAAAAATGTGTGCTTCCAGTTGGTATGGCAGAAACACTCTCCAGCTCCTGGACATATTTAGAGCATGTGGTAGAGTCTTTGCCCTTCCATTTCACCAAACACACCCTTGGATACAAATCTATCTTATCCAACATCTTTTTTTATTCTTTTCAGAAACTTGCTTTCTCAGAGACTTCCCCAAAGAGTTCCTAATCTGAGCATTTTTCTCATCATCATTTTCAATACCATTAACAGGTGGAAGTATCACATTCTCATTTTCTACATTTTCTATGCCCTGGTTCTCCTTTGGAATATTGCTTGTGTTTGGTGGGCCTGAAATTTTAATGAAAAAGGTATTCAGTAATAATACAAAGTGTACAAACCATTATACTTTCTATTCATTCTATCCATCTAATAAAATTGTAGACAAAATAACAAATTCACCATATAAAATAATAATATGGCTAGAGAAACTACATGTCTACATAAAATGTTTGCAGCCTACCATCATTACCATTACAATTGGCATTACAACTAGTGAAACAAGTAACATAGAACTAATCATGTCAACTCTCTACAAAAATAAACTTGAAAAAATTAAATGTCTTTATTGCATCACAATTGTAAATGAAGCTTAAGGAATACAAAAACATGCACACAAAAATATAATGTAGACAGATACCATAGAAAACAGACAAAAAATTAAGTGTAACATAGACTAGCACTTGTTCAGTCCAAGATTAAAGTTCTTTAATGATTATATGTGTACAGTTGTTGAATTTTTTGATAAAATTCTCATAATGACAGAAGAGGTGTTATTGCTTCCATTTAGTAGTAGCTGGGACCCTAGGTCTGCCTTCTTTGGAAATGATTCTCCTTTTTTTAAAAATTTTTGTGTCATCGGTATGGGTACCATATATCAGCTCTACCAAAAAAATGGTATAAATGGAAAATACGGTTAGGACATAACAATTGTATCCCTATTAGCAGCAAAGTTCTCTGTAAAATGTAAAAGGCAAGGGCCACATCATACCCTTTGACGCTACGAAAGTTATTGAGGGAGGAAATGGATATTGGGACCAGCTGACTATATAGGCAATAGAAATGTGCTTGGAAAAAAAAAACTTCAATCCAGACACTCGGTATGTGCTGAGCCAAGCATGGAGGCCCGTTCTCAACAGAATCAAGGCAAACACCAACAGCCAATCAGAGTGACTTGACCCCAGGAGGAGAGTATATAAGTCGGCAGAAAATCACGTCCCAGCATCATCACCCTGAAGATGATGGCAGAGTCAGCCATTGAAATATTGGTAGCAGAACACTTAACGAGGTGGAAATCCCGAGAAGAATACATCAATAGTATACGCCGGGAAAGCATCAGATCCATCATCAGGCAAAAGATGTTTTGATTCATTTCTCCATGTTAGTGATAACTTATTACATTTGCACTAAATTACTCTATTTATTTCAATCACAGTGTTGCTCATCTTGTTTAGGCAGGTTTAAATATTAATTACAAATGTGCATTTATTACGATGCAGTTTTATAGACCATTCAGTGTTTGTCTTTAAGAAAATATAAGAAGAATATCAATATTATTTATTGGTCATTTTTATATATTTCATACTTAGAATGTAAAAAACTGTCATTCTAACAATAGGTCATTGCACAACCATACATTTTTTAGAAAAAAGATACTTCAATTCTCTACTCCTTCAAAAAAATCTTCATTACTTTGATTACCTTGAAGGGATTACTGTTTCACCACAAAATACTACAACTCCTACCATTAGTACTATGTACTACTGCTGTATTTATTACTGCTAATGCTCCTGCTATTACTATTAATATTACTGCTGCAATTAAATGCTACTCCTTTTACTGCTGCTTTAGTTAATCCCATGTAAATACCAATTCCTTATCACATTTCCTGGAAGCCGACCAGGTTAGCTTAGTAGGTAGCAAGATCACTGGCTAACCCCAAGGTCAAGGGTTCAAGTCCATATTGGGCATGGGTGTTGTATATATTCATTAGTTTTTTCTATGATTGAAGAGGTGTTAAATAACCATAGCCATCAAAGCTCCCTATAATCACAAATACCACTACTACTCATTTCCTGGCACAAAGTCCAATATTGTATTTCATTTGACATTTAATAGATATCATTTAAAATAGCCTAATTTTCAAATGTATTATATTTAGTAGCATTCTTAAAAAATTTAAACATTCCCCTACATTAGATCATACGATGCATTGTTTTTCTTTGTTTACATAAAAGTGGCACTTCTACTGAAAACTAAATAATGAAATAGTTCTGAGAAAAACTAAACTTTGTGTCTCCGATATTAGTAAAACAGGGAAAATGGATGTTAAACTTCAACATACTCATCCTATTTCTTAAGTTATAAGCCTAGTATTAATATTTTGTAAATAATTGATGATCTATCATCCACTCACATATCAAGACACATGACATTAGTCTTTGGTGACCAGTGTAAGATATAGAAGTATATTGGCCAAAGAGAGCTCTTGCCATATACAGAAAATGGAAAAAAACCTTTCATAAACTTATTATTATCAGTAACATTTCACACAGCAGCTTTCTGAAAACATTCAGCATTTCATAACTGGAATTCCTGTTTTGATGCTGCACAGCATCAATAACACTTAATTTACACATTTGGCTTAGGCAGCTGTATTAATATGATGTCTTAGAATGGGAAGACAATATTACTTTAGTGGACAGTACATGATACCTGGTTGGACTCCAGACTTGCCTACCGTTGAAAAGGACGCTACAGGAAAACCAATTCAAATTCATGTTCAACCGAAATTCAAAATGAGAAATTTCTATTTTGAGGTCAATGATATTATAAGCAAATATAAAATAACTCACCAACAAATTTTAGAATGCATTACAAGACATGCATTTCCATTGACACATTATGTATGGGAAGATAAAATTCATTATTAAAGGGATGCTCACCTGTTGAACCCGTATCACAGACTGGCTGTTAGGTGGTCCTCTGCTATTATCTGTAACACTTCAACACTTGTACTACTAACTGCCTGGATGCTATTGGCAGGTTCCACTGTTCTTTCACCTTCTGTTGAACTGTCCTTGCATAACACTGAGGATCTAACGATAGTGCTCAGCTCTGGGTTGGATATTGGGCCACTGTCTTCATTTGATTCATTGCTGGTTTTACTAATAATCCCCCTTTCTCCAAATTTCCCTGAGGCAGGGTTATCAATACAAGGTAACAAACGAATTTCATCATCTACAGTATTTCTCTGTGGGATTTTACCTGACAATGCATCGACTAACTCAGTTTCATGGAAGTGCCTATCATGTATTTGGTTAATTCCACTAGAGCTGTCTTCACTGAATTTCACTGCACTGCACTTAACTGATAATGATGGGGTTTTCCCTGGAGTAGAAGCAGGAGTGACACTGAAGTTTGAAGAGCTTTGGGTAGTAACACTTAGGGCTAGTGAAGTCATAGTTTGCAAATATGTAGTTACAACTTTCTCTGGTGTTGCTGTGGTTATATGCATAGAGGCAATATTACCTTGAATATGAGAAGTCTGTCTGGCAAAGTTTGCACTGCTTTCCTTATGGGGGGTTGTAGGAGGGGATGACTGTAATGACTGACTAGAAAATGGTTTTGAAGGAGTACTTGAACTTTCAAAATATGTAGAATTTGTTGGGACTGATAGGGTCTGTGACAACAATAGCAGCTGGGTCAGATCATTTTCTGCCTCATCCTCTGACTGAGGTTCTACAGATTTGCATTCCTCCATTTCGTATGAATCTATTATTTCCTCTAAGATTGACTCCATTTCCCTTATTCCCTGTAATCTTGTAGGGCTAACAGATGGATGAATAGTTTTATGACCAATAAGATCACTACCACCATCAACAGATGGCGAAAGATTAGTAGAAACAACAGTATTACATGAGGTTTTACTGCATAAAGCAGATGACACATGTCCAGGAACTGATTGCTGAGACCTTAATGCATTTTGCAATGTGTCTCCATGTGACCCTACTGATGAAACATTATTTTCCTCAGCAGGAATTTCCACTATTTGACCTGTAACTTGAGGAGACTGGATTACACCTCTGACATTATCCAGGTTGCTAATTTTTGAATCATCTTGATCATTTGATGACTCTACCAACTCACTGCCTGAATCTTCTGAACTACTTGATACATAGCCTTCTAGTCTTTTTGCTTTGACAACACTGGACAAATCGGAGGATGTAGATTTGCTTTGAGGTGTGGGGCAATTTGTGGTGGGAATATTTAATCCTAGATCTCTATTTAAATGCTCTGCAAATTTAGTTCTAAGCAAAGGTTCTTTTTCCTTCATAGTAGGATCTAATGGATCCATGGTAAGTTTAATGGCTACTGATATCTCTTGCTCATTATTTTGTCGTGACTGCAAAAATCTAGTAGCAGCCTGCTGTAGTGTCGTCAACAGGGGAAGTTTCCAAGCATTTGATGAAGAATCAGAGCTCGGAGGAAAACCCTGACCTGACGATACTACAGCAGGAAACTTCGATATCTGCGGGACATCTGTAGGCCCAGTGCTAATTTGAAGAGGCTCTGCACCAGCAACTGCACCAGTGAGCAAAGGTGACCCTCCGATAACTACTATCGGATGCACCCGTGTCACCTTCGATGCATTTGTAACAACCAGAACCCATCCGTCTATAGAAGTTGTATTTAAATATTCTGCAATTTTAGTGTTAAGCAAAAGTTCTTTTTCCTTCATTGTAGGATCTAATGGTCCCTGGTATGTTTCCAAAAATCTAGTAAGAGCATTCTGTGTCGTCACCAGGGGACGATTCAAAGTATTTGATTCAGAATCAGAGCTCGGAGGAAAACCCTGACCTGACGACACTACAGCAGGAAATTTTGATATTTGGCTAGTACATACTGGAGGATCTGACTGTATAAGGTTAGGAGATCCCGGATAGAATCGCCTTAATGGTGTTGCCAAAATATTATCATCATCTAATCCAACTGGAGGTTGACCAACTCTCTGAATATGGACAGTGACAGGTGTTTCAGTACTCACACTACTGGAATCACTGGTTGATAGGTACGGAGTATCCATTAATACTCCTGAATATGTTGGTTCTCCTTGAGATGTTGAGCTTGCAAAAGTCGGAATATGAGGTGAGGTCACAGTTTCAGAAGCAGTTACAATTCTAGTTGATTGCCAACGGTCATCAACATGTATAATGGATGATGGTCCTGGTTCTCCAGCTACAGAACCCAGGCTCAATGCAGAAATATGGTTGAATGTTGACTTCTGGGGTGGGGTCATTTGGGTGAAGGTGGTCTTCTGCAGTGGCGAAGTTTGCGTAGATGTTGTTTTCTGCAATGGTGACGTCTGTGTAAATGTTGATTTCTGGGATTGCTTGAAGCCCATACTTGAAGGTGGTGGATTATGTGGAACCTGAATCACTTGCACTGTTGGTTCAGGTGGAGGGGGTTCCATCATGGCCAAGGAATTTAGTACAGGAACAGTTTTGGCTTGTAACTGACTCTCCATCACTTGTTTGATCATTACAGAACTTGGCCCTAAGCTATCTTGCTTCTTGCAAGATTCAGGCTGGGATTTCCTGAAATGTCTATTGGAGGAGGTGGGAATTTCATCTTTGGAGTCACCTTCAACCACCTTTTTTCTCCGGTAAATCGACTTACATTGTCTTTCATTTCTCACCATTTGTTCAATGTTGAACCTCTGCTTTCTCTTTCTTGTAAACACTGGCGAACTCCTACTCTCATCACTAGTTAAATCCATTTATCTCCTAGGCTGATATGTCTTATTTGTTGGATAATGTGAATATGTTTTCAAACAGAAAAAGAAAAGATAACAATTAATTGGTGGCCTATTTTATGAAAAATTTGTTTATGGATATAAATCTATAAGAATCATAACTAGACAATCATAGGCATAGGAAAAACATATATATATATATACCTATACATACATAAAAATGATACATTAGTCTAGGCAGGGTAGTAGCACAAGTGACAATAAGGAACCATATGTAAAAACGTCTACACAGGAAGACGACCAAGTTCAGCTCTCGTGAGATTTGGCAATACACGATTTCAAAGCAATAGAAGTAATAGGGAAGTAAAATATCACATGTGAGTTTAAAGAGGTGTAATTTAACCCCTTGGCTAATGAATACATATATCTGGTTTTGACAGATGACTGTGGAGAATACACCACTGCCTAAACCCTCTCCAAATTTTATGTCCCAATCTTTCTTAAAAAAAAGTATGAATGGTCACATTTTCATACTGCTTCAGAATAGGGAAACCTTTTCTGGTGCTTTTTATGATGGTTCATGGCCCTTTGGCAAGTAAAATGAATGCATTCCTTCCACAGAGTTTTAGGAAATACTCTTCTGACCCACCCTCGTCATTTCCCTCAGTTGTTTCTGAGTTTCAGTAGAATGCTGGTTATATGTTAAAGTATTTACATACTGTTTGGTAATAAATTAATCTGAAATTATCAAGGAAAGTAAATACGGATTGCATATTTGGATATATTTCTGCATGAAATATTTTAACTCCAGTCAGTAATATATCCAAGACAACCCCCTGATGCAAATGGGCGACGTGGTCAATAAGGATTGTCCCAGATCTACCACCTGCCCAACTGGCATTTGCTGGCATTAGTAGATGAGAGTGCAATGGCTACTTATCTCCTACACACAGCCGTACTGAAAGAATGAAGCTATCACAGTTGAAGGGTTAAAGAAGTGATAAGTCGGTAGCTGCTGTTTGTTTCACACCAGGAAGAATTATTGACATCATATGTAACCACCAAAAATTTAATTGAAAATATATAAATAATATAGTAGTAATAGAAATTTAATGAGAAACCTTAGTTTTAACATGGTCTCATTTAATACCTGTCGAACAGCCTGGTATGAGGGATTTAAACATCACCATATGTAATATGTTAATAAGAAATGTTATGAGTGAGGCACCAGAAATATTGAATTGAGAATGAAGTGCTGCGGGAACTAATTAAGTCTGTTGGATGACCAAGCACTATATAGACAGCCAAAGAACTAGAGACAATGAATATATTTGAGGATGAGTCAGAGAGGAATTGCATGAAAAATTTTAAGAAAAAGATCTGTATGGGCAAAGTATACAGATGAAAAAAACAATTAAGTGTTCAACAAGGTCTTTGAGAAATTTACCGAAAAAAAGATTAAAGAGTAGAAACATGATTATACAAAAATTATTGATTTTGTTCATGTGATGATGCAGTCCTGAATGACCCTCTTAATATTCCTACGGAATCACTCTTTGAAACAATGTAAATTTGATATCATGATTTTGCACCAAGCTGTTTTGGTCCCCAATAGAAGTATTAATTCATTTATGGGGAAAAAACAACAGAAGTTAATAAAACTAGCAAAATTGGCAAGATTCTTTTTAATGTCCGTCTTAAATTAAATAAAAGGCAATTCCATATACTACTGCACAATTCAACAGTAACAAATTACTACCTGGATTCATAATATTTAACAATATTATTTCAATAAAATTCACTGAGGGGGTCACTTGGTGGTCTCTCACACATTTCATAACGTCATTCAATTACAGCTTTCAGGTATAACATGTTTATGACAAGAATACTGAGCTATACCACAAAGATTATGAGAGTATTGACCTTTAAATGTTATGTATGGGAACAAGAGCTGTTACAATAGGAATCACATATTAAGTCCCAAGTGATAAGCTCTCTTTTGGATTTCCTGCAAGACGTGTTGTCACACTGACTTGAGTTGCCAGGCAGAATTGGATACAAAGTTTAGAATAATCAAAAAATAAAGAAAATTATTCAAAGAACCAGCCATTATGAAGGTGCTGGACAATAAAATATACAGTAGAATCTTGATTGTACACAACACCTAAGGATCCTTATTTTTGGTGTTTTGTGAAATCAAATTATGTAAAATCAAGATGATGGCTGATTTTGATAAATGTGGTAAGATTTTGTAACACATCATAATACTATGCTATACGCTTGGCATTTATAACTGCTTTCACTGCAAAGAGATCATTTGTGCACATAGTATTCAGTAATTGAAAATAAAACTAGCTTCATTAAAAGTTCAGAGAATTATATTTAAACAATTTTTTAAAATAATAACAGGTAATTACTTCTCCGAGAATAGTATTAGTGGAGAATTTCAAATTATCTTTATCAAGTATATAGTTAGGAATCATGCATCTCTGAAGGGAAAGTATAAATTGTAATCAGAATCCAAATTTGAAGATAGGACAGACATAAAACATTAACCAAAATTAGAGAATTTCCGGAGATTACTCAAGAAAAATGAAGCACATAAAAATATATAGTAACATATTAGACAAGCAGATTCAAATGAAAAACAACAAATTCATCTGCAAACTTCATTTTCAAAAACAGTATTCTTAAAAAAATTGGTGATATTTGTCTGCACTTTTAAATGCTCCATTTTCGAGTGAATTATTTTTTCAGTGTTATTCAATTTCTCTTGAAAATTGTCACCAACTTCATAATATAAATTTAAATGATGCCAAATATTCAAAGTTTGTGTAATATATGGAGCTCCCTGCATGTCTGTTGTCTGGATGCATTTCTGTATTTACTTGTTTATGAAGGTGTGCGCCGATAAATAGTGAGCCACGCCCTGTCCATCACTCGTAAATCAGCAGCAATAATGGTCAGTCATTACAAATTGGCGACGAGGATGCCTACCCTAATGGAGAAGTTTAGCTTGGAAGTAGACGACTGGGAGTCGTACAAAGAGAGGTTTTGTGAATATTTTGTCGTGTTGGACTCGGGCAACACAGCCGCCGAGGAAGGAAAGAAGAAAGCAATATTGCTGTCGTCGGACGGTAAGGAGACATATGGTGTAATTATGAATTTGTGCGAGCCGAAAAAGCACACTGAGTGTTCGTTAGAGGAGATCAAGGATAAGCTCCGTACTTACTTCAGTCCAAAAAATCCATAATTGTGGAAAGGCATTAGTTTAACCAGCGCGGGCAAAGAAATGAGGAAACAGTGTCCCAGTTTGCTGCGTTTTTGAGAGAACATTCGCGTTACTGCAAGCACGACACCTTCCTTGATCAGGCATTGCGGGATCAGTTAGTATTAGGCTTGAGGGACAAGTCCATTGTACAAGCGCTATACATGGAGAAAGAAGACCTGACATTTGAAAATGCGGTGGAAATCACTGCAGCACGGGAAAAAGCATCTCGTAACATGGAAACCTGCAGAATGGCTTCCACGGCCGGGGGCGGTGAGTCGGTTAGTCTTTATTTTTTTGAGGACCGAGACGTACGGATGCCATTGACCACACGACATCAGCACCAGGAGGAAGCCACGAGGCAGAAGTTTTCCATGTGAGGAGGGCAGAGGGCCTCAGGAGCATGGGAAGGAATCAACGGAAGGGAGAGCAGAATCCTCCTTCGTCACGGGGAGTGCCTTGCGAAGGCAGGTGCAACTGCTGTGGATTTGGAGGCCACAGTAAATCTACCTGCCGATTCCGCTCTTACAGATGCGATGTTTGCAGGAAAGTAGGACATCTCAAGGCGATGTGCAGGGAAGGTAAAATTTCCATGTCGTACCAGATGGTATCTGAGGATCATTTAAGTTTGGATGCTATGTGTAACGGTTTTGATTTGTCTTTATTTAATGTAAGAAGTCTAAAGGTAGGAGACCTAGGACCGTGGGTAGCAGAAATTAAAATTGACTCAAAGAATATAAAAATGGATATCGAAATGGGTTCGGCCATATCAGCTGTGTCAGAGAGCTATTACTAACAAAATCTTGCACATATCTCATTAAATGGCAAGCCGATTAAGTTTCGGTCGTATTCCAATACGCTTATTGATCCAAGGGGAATTTTAAATATTTCTGTGCATTACAAAGGGCAGTCACTTTATCTACCATTGTTTGTTATAAAGAATGGTGGCCCACCGATGTTTGGTAGGAATTGGTTTAGGGCCTTGAGTTTTCCACAGCCTGTTAATGTGTTGACTATGGAACCATCATACAAAGCCAGAAATATTTTTGAGGAATTTAAGAAACTATGGGAAGGGGTTTTAGGGCTTTTCAAGGGAAGTCTGGCGGCTCTTCACTTGAAGAAGGGAGCAAAACCTGTATTTTGTTCTCCACAAGCCTTGGCATTTGCATTAAAGGATAAAGTTGATAAAGAACTTGACAGGCTTTTAGAGTTAGGTATAATTTACCCAGTAGATTTCAGTGATTGGGCAACTCCTATTGTACCAGTAATGAAAAACAATGACAATATTAGGATTTATGGGGATTATAAGATCACTTTGAACCCTTCTTTGGATATTGAAAGATACCCATTTCCAAGAGTTGAGGAATTATTCCTTAAGTTGCAGGGGGGCCAGAAATTTTCTGTAATTGATTTGTCACAAGCATTCCAACAAATCTCTCTAAATGATGAATCACAAAGAATGTGCTCAATCAACACTCATCGGGGACTCTTTAGGTATGAGCGGCTACCATTTGGGGTTGCCTCTGCTCTGGAAATCTTCCAAAAAGTCATGGATCAAGCTGTGCAAGGTATGTCCAGGGTTGCTTGCTTCCAAGATGACATAATCGTTACAGGCAGAGACAATAAGGAGCATTTTGCAAATCTCCGGGAACTCTTTGAAAGACTGAGGAAGCTAGGCTTTCAAGTTAACAAGCAGAAGTGTAGACTTATGTGTGAGTCAGTGACATATTTGGGTCATCAGATTGATGGGAAGGGTTTGCATGCCACTAAGGAAAAATTTGAGGCAATCATTAACTCATCTGTACCAAAAGACTCCTTATAATTAAGGGCTTTCCTGGGACTTGTGAAGTACTATTCTAAATTTCTACCTGGTCTAGCTTCGATCCTAGCCCCTTTACATAACTTGTTGAGAAAAGAAACCAAATGGGTATGGTCTGTGAATTGTGAAGCTGCATTTGAAGAAATTAAAAGGGAAATAACTTCACAGCATGTGTTGGCTCACTATGATCCCACTTTGTCTGTCATTCTTGAATGCGATGCTTCTCCTTATGGCCTTGGAAGTGTTTTATTACACAAGTATCATGATGGCGAGGAAAAACCAATTGCTTTTGCTTCCAGATCTTTAAGCAAAGCCGAGAAAAATTACTCCCAAATTGACAAGGAGGCTTTGGGTATACTGTTTGGAGTAAAAAAAATTTCATCAGTATTTATATGGTAGACATTTTGTTTTAAGAACTGATCATAAACCCCTCCTCCATATTTTGGGAGAAAAGAAAGGTATCCCACAAATGGCAGCCAAAAGGTTGCAACGTTGGGCAGTAATTTTGCAAGGGTATGATTATGACATTCAGCATGTCAAGGCCATAAACAACAAAGTAGCAGATGGTCTCTCTCGTTTACCTTTAGAATGGGAGGGTGAGAGGATAGAAGAGATATCATACCTTGAGGTTGGGGAAAAAGAGTTCCTAACAGTCACGGCAAAGACCATTAGAAATGCATCTAAAGCAAATAAGTTGTTTGAACAAGTGATTGATTTTTGTTCCTTTGGTTGGCCAGAGGGAAGTGTTTAAAGAGTTGTGATTACAGCTATTACAGATTCAGGTTTGATGTATGGGAAGGAACACATGATGAAAGAAGATGTAGCACTTTTCCACAGGAGAAACACTTTATTACAAAGTGTGTTTTGACTCACTGAGTCATCATCAGGTTTAAGACAAAAACCAATTGGCAACACACAGTATAATCTGATGTGAAATCGATTTTTATTCTGCAAAGATAAAGGTTATGAGATTATTAAGCCAGTCTTCTACTTCACAACACAGGTTCATTAATTGACCTATTGTAAAACACTATTGGTCACTATTTGTAAAACTCAAAGTATTGACTGTGTATAGTTTGTCATAGTATAAAATACTGACATATCAAACAAAATCTCAACTCTTTTGAGAAAAGACTAATTCACATGATCATAATATAAGAACAAAAATTTCTCACTGTTAACCAAAGTTGGCCATCAAAATCTAATCACTCAATCTGAAACATGGGAATTAAATTATAGAAACAAATGCTTCCATCAACAAGAGAAAGCACCATGCTAAATTTAAATCTGTTTTTTACTCCTGGTTGGCAGTAAAAGCATTTTATTCCTTTGAAGAATATTTTAATTTTGCTACCATGGGCATTGAATTTTGATATGGATTCGGTAATATGTCTGTATTGTCATTTGCTATTTAATGAGGTCAATTTTACTTCACTTAAAAACCAATAAATTATTATTAAATAGTAAAACTGGGGCAGGAGAGGTGAGGGATTGGGACGATATGGGAGGGAAAAATTGGAATTGAGGTTAGGTAAAGAGGAAGGTTG
The DNA here is from genome assembly GCA_011762765.2 of Rhinocypha anisoptera. Classification (NCBI taxonomy): domain Eukaryota; kingdom Metazoa; phylum Arthropoda; class Insecta; order Odonata; family Chlorocyphidae; genus Rhinocypha; species Rhinocypha anisoptera. The sequence continues at coordinate 13,601 of WURS02425230.1, forward strand.
AGAAGAAGGGAAAGTTATTTCTTAAATGGTTTTGCCTTTGGTTTTTGTCTTGTACCTGAGGATGGCTAAGTGAGTCAAGATTGGTGTCATAATTAAGTGTTTACCCTATGGAAAAGTACTACATCTTTTTTCGTTAAAAGAATTTTTGTTCAGCAAAATAAAAACGTGCTACAATATAGACTTAAGATTGTTAAAATGACTTTTCGTTCAGACTCAGGAAAAGATATCAATAGTGTATTATGTTTCATTTAATGACTTAAGAAAATATAAATTAAACATGATAAAATTATGTCTGTAGGCTAAAAATGGAACAATACAGACACAAAAACAAATAAAAACATGGACTTATCAGGCAAAAAAGAATTTTGCTAAAGGTTCTTAATTGAAGTGGAAGAAGAGTAGTTGCACTAACCAAACAAGTTTTTCAAGGGTACAGAACTCTTGCAGCATGCAATCATATTGATTTATATCTTTGGAAGAAATTTGTAGAAACCTTCATTTGGAGCACTTTTCTAAATTGGACCGTAGGTTTAAAAATGGAAAGAACCCACCTGGGAGTGGCAGAGATTGATGTTGACGTGGAGAAGAAAGTCAAAAATTAGTTGGGTTGAGTGAAGAACGAATTTTGAAATGATAAAGAAGGCCAAAGTGGGTAATGGTAAAAGGGAATTGAAATTCATTGGTCGTGTACCGAGATGTAACAGTCTGATTGGAAAACTATTGGAAAGAGAGGTGGTGGGAAAGGAGGGTTGAGGACATAGATGCGAAAATAGATAAAGGTAATCCAAACAAGGATGCTGGTGTTGAATGGGTATTGTCAACACAAGAGAGAGTGGTAGGAGCTCCTGGATGCAGGGACAAGCCAACTCCAGCCTATCGATTGGGAGACACTTGATAGGATAACCCAGGACTCATCGATGATAATGCTGGAGGCATCCACAAACTCCCAGACCAGGAAGTTTGGGAACCTAAACAGCACTCAACATCCAGCCAGCCCTGCCTCTGAGGAAGACCATTCAGTCGTGAAACTAATGGACAACACCTTGAGTGAGGCAACCGTATCCATCCTGACCAAGGGCCTCAATTTCGCCATCTCACCAGCCACCATACCAAAGGAGGAAATGGTGACAGCATTGAAATTGCAATTCGGAAGCTACCAAAAACAGCAGCCGATTAAATCAGGGAGGATGTCACCTGTATTCTCCAAAGGGCCAAACCGCTGAAGCCGATCACCATAGCAGCCGAATGATGGGCCCTAAAAGAGCTTCGAGACAACAAGGACCTGCTCGCACTCCCGGTGGACAAAGGGAATGCCACAGTACTAATCTACAATCAGGATTACGAGAATAAGATTCTGGACCTGATCGACAACAACAATTACAGGCAGCTCGCATCAGACCCAACAGCAAATATAGAGAAGCTGACGAGAACAAAAATTAAAGAGTCCTCTATACCAACGGAGGCAAAAGACGTCTCCTACCATTGGCAATGAAACCACCCCAGTTGTATGGACTCCCAAAAATTCACAAGGTGGGAGTACCACTTCGACCGATCTCCAGCAACATGGATGCCGCTACTTACAAGCTGTCACAATACCTGGCACGAATCCTGAGATAGTTCACCGGCAAGACAAAATGAAAGGCGACGACCTGCTTGTGAGCTTCGACGTGACTTCACTCTATACCAACATGCCGATAGATGAGACCATCAACATCATCAAGGGATTTACCTCCAAGGGCCTCCCCAATGACCACCCAAGATTAATCGAGTTCTGCCTGAAGAATTCGTACTTCCAATGGAACAACAGCTACTTCCAGCAAACAGAAGGTGCTGCAATGGGTTCACCACTCTCTCCTGTAACGACGAACATCTATATGGAGGACTTTGAGCAGAAGGCCATAGCATCCTTCCACAATAAACCAACCCTGTGGGTTTTCTATGTAGACGACATCTTCATTGTGTGGCCACACGGCAAGGAAGAACTGGAAGCATTCCTATTTCACCTGAATGCACAACATCCAGCCATCAAGTTCACAATGGAGACGGAAGATAAAGGGCAGATACCTTTCCTGGATGTTCTAGTGAAGAAATAGCCAGAAGGGAACCTAGGATATTCGGTATACAGGAAGAATATCCACTCAGACAAGTACCTGAACACCTCGTCACACCACCCCCCGATTCAGAATAATTCCCTTCTGAAAACCCTGCTACACCGTGTCTACGCCATTTCTGATGCGCAGTCCCTAGGCAAGGAGAAAGGGCATCTAGTGGCTGCCTTGGAGAAGAACGACTATACCAAGAAAAGAATCCTGAAAGAATTCGCCAGGAAGGAAAGCAACGTCATGGTCCCAAAAAGGACCGATGAGAGCGAAGACAACGTATTCCACGGTACCTTACATAGCAGGGACAACAGAGAAGATAACAAGGATCCTAGCGAAGCACATTGTCATCGCCAGATTCAGCTCGCTCAAGAAAATATGCAACATTCTTCCCAAGGACAAGAATAAGCTACCGCATGACATCTATACAAAATTCAATGCACCTGTGGGAAATGTTACATCGGCCAAACCGGGAGATCCTTTAAATGCAGACGGAAGGAGCATGAAAGAGCCTTCACCAAGAAGCAGTTCCAGCTCTCAGCGGTGGCCGAACATGCTTGGACCGAACCTGGCCACAACATTGATTTTCATAACGTCAAAGTCATCACTAGAGAAAATCGATACTTCCCCCGACTCATTCGGGAAGCGGTAGAGATTACAAAATACCCTTCCAATTTCAACAGG
>WURS02425260.1:0-16383 GCA_011762765.2 Rhinocypha anisoptera
TATATATATAAATAAATAATATATATATATATATACATACATATACACACACACACACACCTGATGATGTCGCTATGCGACAAAACCCAGGTTGTAAAGAATATAATTATATGTGGAAAATGCAAAGTTTTTCTTCCCTCACTATGAAGGATTTTCACACAGTTAAACCTGAGACTGTTTCTGAAACCAGTCTTGTTTTAGTGCTTCTTTTTTCGAAACATATGAAATGATAACCCCTATTTAGTTTTTTATGTAATTTCACTACTTCACAGCCTCCTCAGTGAATTTTTAGGTGAAGTTTAGTTACTTCATGGGTATTCAAGAGCTGCATAGTTTAGGTTAATGTAATAGGAACGTGGAAATTTGAGTCTGCCTTGGTAATGTTACTTCTCTTTAGTGTGTAAAACTCCATTTGTTATCAGACATTTATTTGCTCTGGAAAGCTAGATATACAGTAGAACCTCAAATAATCTGTCTAAATGGGAATCTGGTTAAATGGGGAAAAATTTTACTGACCATCTTAAAGTAAGTTACTCTAAAAAAGTTAGTTATTTATTCGGAAACAATTATTTAAAAACTATATATAACTTGTCCATACACTTCTTTAATATAGCTATTCCAATATATAGCTTACTCTACATAATTTTTATCATAAAAATTTCTGCAGTAAATTTTATTTTTAAATTGGTGCTGTAAAAATTATTTGATCTTATTTGTAAAAGCCAAAGCTGTGTGCATTCTGAATATATTAGCGCTGTGTTTTTATGTTTCAAAAGTTAGGGAACCATAGTGTACCCTTATGTGGAATATGTGGAAATTCACAAAAAAGGTCTTGAAGCACTGAATTTTTTTGTATATATTTTCTCCTGAAAAAAATAGATTATTTTTCGTGAATGGTAAACGGTGTCCAACTGGCTTCACAATATCAGAGTTGCATGGACTAATGCTTTGATGGTACACTCATTCTTTCATATGTGAATTAGCAAGTCTATTTTCTTTTAAAACCATTTGAAACTTACTCTGGAAAAACCATTGCAGTTGGGAAAATTCATAAATTACGTTTTTTACTCAACCATTTTTTTCAAAGAATTATTTACCCTTCTTTTAATATCCTTAAACTTAATTTTTCAGATTCGGGGAAGGAGTTAATGTCTGCAAGATTATGTCGAGCAGTTGTTCATGTACTTGGGGCATCAGAGTCTCCAGAAGTTTGTGAAATGTGTCTTGATTTGCTTCATGGGCAAGCTGAAAATGGTTGGTTGAAACTAATTGCATACTTTGCTAGTGTTTCATTGAGCGACTGATTTCAGACTCAGAGTTTTTTTCATTATTAAAAAATTTTAGTTTTCCCCATATGATTTACGATTTTTAGTCAAATTAATGAGAGAATAACTGTATTTCGGACAAATGTATGAGATTGTAAAAGCATATCCCCCTTAAATGAGGTCTTACCTTGAATGTCGAAATGGGCTGCTCTTGGGTGATTTTTTTTTCTTGATAAAAAATTGAAGTGTTATACTTTCTCTGATTAATTTTTTTACAGAAACAGTTAAAGTGCACTTGGCACATGCTGGATTGTGTGAAACTTTAATTGGCCTGCTTAGGAAGCATCAACCCCTTTTATCGGAAGATGATGAATCCAGAAATGTGATGAAGGTGGCTTGTGATCTCATAGTGCTTATTCTTACAGGAGGTAAATTGTACCTTTAAATTGAGTTATATTTCATATAACATTGCTGTAAATACAAATATGCAGGTGGCAGTGTTTTATTAATTGTTAGAGCTATACATATTTGATATGCGATCTGTTATATCAGCTTGCAATGTATATGAAGAACTTGTGAAATTGGAATGTACAAAGCATGATTTATTTAGTATGAGAATAAGCTGGAAGTACCCTTCCCCTCAATTTTACTTCATGTTTTTTTCATTTGTTGAAATGTGTGGTGAACCCTTATATGCAAACTTCCTCTCCTTTTTTGGCATTGTTATATTTATTTTTGTCAGTTAACTACCTTTAAAATATCATGCTTTTTGAAGTATTTTGAGCTGGATTGTATTGGATTCCCCCCTCTATAGTTGTTATAAATTAAAGAATATTTTCACCAATACTGGAGAAATATTTCAAGTAAATATATAATAAAATTTTAATTATGGCATCAATTCTTATTGTGATACATTATTGAGAAATGTGTATTCTTTGGAAGTATGTTATTAATAATACAAGAAAACTAATAAGATAAGAGATTAAACATTTCTTATTTTGGTAATATTCAAAATTGAAAGGTAGTAGTAATTAAATCAATAATTGTCGAAGAAATAGGTGTTTTTATCTATGTCTACTTTGATTAATGTAATCTTGTTATTTCTCTTATCTGTATTGCTTCTTAAAGTAGAATTATGTCCAGTAAACTATGCTAATGTAATAATGTCCCTTGTTTATCTCTTCTGCTTTGTAGATGAGAGCATGAATCATTTGTATGCAGAGGGGAATGGGGATGTGTTTCAAGAAATGGTTAGGTGGTTAGAGTCTGATGATGAGGACTTACAGGTGACTGGTGTCCTGGCCATGGGAAATTTTGCTCGTACAGGTATTGTCATATTTCCTTATTCATTATGTTATGCCTCGCATTAGAGTAATGTGGTTACCTTAATTTTACTGTCCTTTTTTTGAACCCAGACTCTTGGAATTCTCATTTTATGGCAATGGTGGACAATACATTCTAGCCTTAAGAAGATGAAACCCGATAAAAAAAAAACACTTGAGTTTCTCATAGCTTTATCTATACTCAAGAAGTTAATTATAAAATCCAAATGCCCAGGTGGCATTGTTAAAATATTTTGTACTTAAATCATGATGTTATTGTGAAATTATGTGATTTGTCTAATATCTTTACTGCTATTTAATCAGTGCATGAATATATAAATTCAGAGTAAATAATAAAAATTTACTCAGACAGTTATTAATTTGGATTTTATTCTACAGAAATTTTTTTTCTGTGAAGAAAATCTAAATTAACAACTATATTTGTGTCATTATGGAATTCCACCAAGTGATGGCTTCCTAAGTGAATTTTAATCAAAATTTACTTTTAACTTGTTGAATTTTATTTTTGGTTTGGTTGAATGTCTTAGTTTGTTTTCCCAGACAAGATCTTAGTCTCTTTTGAATATTTTTAAACACCTGCAGTAACTTTACATATAAATTGTGGGATATTTCTTCAGGAAAAAAATCATTGTGGTGTATTATTAAAAATATAGTTGCTTGATCTAATGAGAGACCTAATGTTATTTCGCATGGAAGGAGTAGTTCATCTTAAGCCTTAATTGAAAAGCAATTTAAATAGATTTATCTCTAAATACACTTTCAGCTATGAACTAATAACATTAGAGCGTATTTTTTCCTCATGAAGAGTTTTCCAAATCATTTTCATTTTGAAAATTGGCCCTTGAGTAAATCAAAAGAAAGTGAGTTTTCATCCTTTAAGGATGCAACACACTCGACACACCTGTATTTCTGGGTGAGTAGTTATCATCTTTTGATTTCTGTGCTCTAGTTATCACCATGGAAGTGAAAGTAGTTCATTAAAAAATTACATTCCTAATCTCTTTCTCAAATTAACAGATGCCAACTTATTGTGTAAGTTTTGGATCCATTCTTAAGTTTTGGGTTGGAGTTAGTCTTTGGTTAGTGAGCTGAACTGCAAAGCCTAGGGTCTCCGGTTTAAATGCAAAAAAATGTTCCAGTTTTTTCTAGAATGGGACAGTGTGAATGTGATAATCTCTGTAATACTTACGGCAATGGGAAACCTCCACTTTACTCTCCCTGGAAGATCATGCCTTACATTCATGAATATAAAATGAAGATATTCCTTCTATTAAAATGTTCTGTACTTTAAAAGTATCCTTAGTTCAACGATTGAAATATTCTAATATTCGCTGAGTGTGACCAAAGAAAGACTAAATAAAGAAAAGCAGCAAAACACTATATGTCCACAAATTTTATTAAAACAACTGGTTTTGTCAAACAATCAGCATCATCAGGTACAGATACAGGAAAAAGTGTTGACTATATACCCACGTAAAGATGGGAGAGGGCAGTATGATTTGGGGTAGGCAGTGTGTTTATGATGGTCACATGCCTCCCCTTTACCTCCGTCCGCCCTACTCCCCTCCCCTTTCCCTCCCCCCCACCCTACTGCCCTCTCCCATCTTTATGTGGTTATATAAAGTCCCAGCTTTTTCCTCTATCTGTACCTTACGATGTCGACTGTTCAACAAAATTGGTTGTTTTAATTAAATTTGTGATTGTACAAAGTTTTATTTTATTCATTCACCATTAATTTCCATAAAGTTTAGCCTGTTACCATTGAAAACTAAATGACTTGGTTCAACATTTCATTTTGTAAATGACTATTCAAGGATGTCATTTTGATGTAATAATATCTTGGGAAAGCTGGGAATGATAGCTAGTTTTTTTAATTGGTTTGATAAGTGTTTGTTTTGTTTGTGGATGGAAAGAGAAAAGGAAAGGTAAACTATTAGATTTGGGAAAAATAATTATGCTCATGGTGACTTTTTTCTTCTAATTGCAATTACCTGAATGGTTTTATAGTAAAACCTCTAAAATCTAGGTGCCCAAAATGTTGCCAATTCATTCGTCATTAGGTGAATTGTACATTACATCACTCAAGGGGCGACCAAATAAATCTCATAGCTATCAGTACAAATAAGGGATTACACTATTGAATTACAAAGAAATTGATTTGAAAATGCAAAAGTCTTCAACAAAATTAATGATTTTTACTTTATCGTGAAACATAGATGTTAAAAATGGATATTTCATTTTAGTTCTAGAGAAATTTGATTCTAAAGAGGCCACACAACTGAAGGAAAACATTTTGCATGATAAAAGTGATTACTGGTATGATATTAAGTAGCCATAGAACTCTTGGGAACACACATCCCACCGACAAAAATGTTGATCTTGATGCAACTGTTGTGAAGTTGTGTGCTGCGATGTCCTCCAGCAGCAGTCTCCTTTTGAGCGATGAAAGTAGAGACGGTGGTTTTTGAAGGATTTCATCCATCCTTCCCCTATTACCCATGTATCTTCAAATCTGGCATGCATCGGGTATCTGCAAAGTCTAATTTTAATTTCAGCGATATGAAATCGACATTTTTTTGTTCCTGAACCTTGGCCTGTGTGTTTAAGAAATGTGGGGTGGTTCCCTGGCCGACACCATAAATGCACAAACATGTTTGTCGTTGTTAATTGGAGGGGGTGTGATGCCTGCTTTGGGAGGGTCACGTCAAACATCGTGGAGGCTTGTCAGTGGAGTAGAGGCTTTGACGGCCTCTTCCTCTTGTTGACTGTAGGTCATCAAAGGGGTTCTAAACTGGGATGGAAGGAACTGAAAGCTGGAAGACCAAAAGTTGGACCAAAAGTTCAAAAGTTGGAAGGATATTTCTGATTGGCTTGTTCCTAACGAATGTGTTTGGCTAATTAATTATTTAACTCTGCCAATACCACGCAAAATGAAACAAAACAACAAAGTTTTAGCAAAATCATTCTATTAGGAGGTAAACTTAGTCGAACAAGGCCAATATTTCACTTCTTTAAACAGGAGTTTTCGTGAAATGGGAGTTTGTTAATGAGAAGCGTCAACCATTGCATTTACTTATGAAGTTGGCTGGGACCAATAGCATTCATTCGTTAGGTGGGAGTTTGTTGAGTAAAGGTTTTACTGTGTTTAGTACATTTCCCTCGTTAGTACATACTTTCATTTCTTGTGTCCTAAATATGTCCTACGTGTTCTAACTAAAAAATACTAAGCAGGTTCCACTGTACTCTGTCACTTCTCCTGCTCAACTTTCACTCTCTTCACCATTCAGGTTTTCTTCACTCCCCTTGCTAACACAATATTTACACCATTTCTTCCTTGCCTTTTTGCACTTCTATAAAATAACTTTGTCCCCTCCTATTTCTTGGGCGTTGTTCCCTTTTTTGTCTGCTTACACAGTACTCTAAACCACCTCCTCTTAATTAATGAGCCACTTCTCTCCCCGTACCAGTCATGTATTTCACGTTCTTGGTGCCAATGTGAAATTTCTGTACTCGCTTCTTTATCCTTGTCTGTCCCTTATGAGGTAGCCCATTTCATTTCTCACAAGAGTTGGGAAAAAGCCATGTAAGTTGCTTTCAAAGGATGCTCCTAGCATTTTTCGAGGCACCACTAGTTTTGATATTCATCTATGGTTGTAGCAGATTTTTTTATAACCACGAGATTCCCTTCCTGATGACGAACCATCACAATTTATCTGGGCTTAGGACACTGCACTGAGTTGTGCTAGATTCCACCCTTAATTTCTATGACTACTAATTTACATCTAATGAAGAATTCTTGTGCTAAGAAAAGTCACCATCACTTGGGATTATCTGCTGTTAACAAATTACAATGAATATAAAAAATAAATCCACATCAAATATGTTCAAAACAAATTAAGTAGCTGCCGTCACTCAAATACCATTATAATGTGGATGAATTTATGGAAGATAATTTGTGATGTATTTTGTTCAAGGGTATATTTGTAGTGTTCCATTATGCCTTCTAAAGCCTAATTTGTGCTGACTTCTGTATTTTATGGAAAAGTGGATTTGTGAATTTCTTTTTAAATTTTATTTTTCTATTTTCTCTATGATTATGTCTTTTCTGACCACCAGATCAATAAAAATAATGATATATAGTTTTTACTGTTTATAATTATTTACTTCATATTGCTCACTTCTAAAAACCTCTAGATCAATCTGTAATTAATGACATAGAAATATGAATTAATTTAGTAAAAGAGTATATCCAAGATCATAAAACTAAATTTTAAAATTAGCTTTTATTCTTTAATCTTTATTGGTCATATATATTGGCAAGTCATATATAATATGATGCATTCAGCTATTACATTGCTCTCCAGACTCCAAATAATCTTTCACACTATGATATTTGCCTCCAGAAAAAGTTATAGATATTTCTTAGTTTTCATAGAATGGGCATTTTTTAATGCCTGATGGCACACTTAAAAATTTTGGTGGTCACATTAAAGGGACTCTTTTTATACATTGATGAAGAATGGCAGAACATGTGTACATCAGCACTATGATGAGTGTTATGCCTGTTCACATGAGCATTGGTGGTATTTAGGTTCATATTACCCATAACACACACACACACAAATAATAAACATACAAATAAGATGCATAGATATAATTTTAAATTGGTTTAAAGTTTTCTATGGGTAAATAATTAGGAATAAGAGGGGCCCAATTGTAATTAGAAATAAAAGGGTCCCAAGGATGCTACCCTGTGGTACCCTAACACTTATTGTTTCTGTGAATGATAAGTGATTTATCACAATGTTATTGACTCAAATGCCCTCTAGGCCAGTCAAATAACGGGAAAAAAATGGCCGATTTTAGGCAAAAATACCATCGGCAGTTTCTCAACAAAAACTTCACTGGTTAGGTTAGTGGATGTTAAAAAAAAACCAAAAAGTATCCAAATTTGAGCTTGTGTTTGTTTATAATCATCGTTTAATTACAAAAATTGGTGATTTTTTGGGTTTTTTGTCTATAGCAAAATAGGTTTCAGTTTTAACGGAAAGCTTATAAGAGGCAGATTATAGATATTAAAAATAACTACAAAATGAGTGGTTGCAAGTCAAAATTGGTTTATTAGTTTGTTGTAAAATTAAAAGAAAACATGAAATGTTTTGTTTTAACAAACATAATTCATCAAGACATAGATTTGAAATCATGTCATAATGAAGCTTTTTAGCATAGTTAAATGCGATGCTAAAATTTGGCTATGTAAATTAATTTGTTTATGAGATATTGCAATTGTTTATCCCGAACACATTCTTAATAGATGTTCACTCTTGGTTTTTTAGGCATGTTAGCAGCGTTTTTAAGGAAGAAATCAGTTCTACAAGAGTTGTTTTATCATTATTCAATCCTGTAATAGAAAGAACTTACAAAAAATAGCACAAAAAGTGGGTTGAAAGTCATGTACTTTATTTGGTTTTAAACAATTAGAATAACTTTTGAAAAAATGAATGTAATGGTAAAATAAGTTTACATCGTGAAGGATTGTATTGTTATGCAAATTTTAAAGTGACATTTGTCAAGAAAAAATATTTGAAGTGGAGATATTGCTTTATTTATAAAAATTCACAGACTTAATTGCTATTAATATTAATAAATGAAAATACACCAGCAAGTATATTCTAGGCTATATATATGCGAGTATACTCTTAGCTAGGCAAACCAATTTTTTTTTAAATCGTCACGATTGGATGATTTTTGAGGGAAATATTGATAATTTTGTTATATTGATGGGCCAAACTCAAAATTTGTGGGTTTGCAACAGCACTCCACACCGCGCGCTGACTACGCCCACAACTGGCCACCACTTGGCTAGAGTCCTATCTGCTAAACTGCTATCACTTGAGACACTTTTTAACATTATGCATCAATTCACTCAACGTGGGCAGTTCATCTATGTAATGTAAAAGTATTGCTTTAAAAATGTACTTCGCCTCATTTTTTCTCTACATCACTGTAATCTAGGATAACACAGGAGGAAAAATTAAAATAGGTAGTTGCCCCTTAATCCCATTTACAGAGTATGTATCAATAAATAGCGACGTTAACATTAGTGATTTAATTTGAATTCCCCATTAAATTTCATTTTTATTTAGTGTAATATTCCATAGAGTTTATTCTTTGTTTGCACCTCATTTGTCCTAAATGAAATAAAAGTTCAAAATTTCTACATATATATTTTTGGATGGATCTTTACCAACCTTTGATGCACTGTTTTATTTTTTATACATTTTAGATAAGCACTGCATACAGATGGTGCAGAAGGGTGTTTGTAAAAGGCTTTTAAACTTGGTCCAGAAAAACAACACTTCAACAGGGGATATACGCCTTCAACATGCTCTGCTGAGTGCTCTGAGGTAATGGTTAAAAAAAACAAGAACCTTTTATATAATTTAGTCAAATGATTTTAAATTTTCTGATATCTGGTATGAACTTCTCATTATAGAATTATTAATTTTTACATTTAATAATCTAGAGTTAACTTGAAATTCAATCCTTTGCAACATGATACTGTTCTGAATAAGTTTTGATATTTTTTCATTTACATACTACAAGAAAGTCAAAAGAAACATCCTGGACATGATTATTTGCAATTCTTTTGTTCTATATTGTGCTGTACACTAAAAATCCTTATCTGTTGGGAATATTAACTGAAACTGTGATGTGTTTATTGTTATAGAAATTTAGCCATTCCACCACAGAACAAAGGTGGTTTATTGGAAGATGGCTTGGTTGAATGTGTGCTTCCAATGGCCTCTATTCCAACATTTCCCGTTGTGTTTAAGTTGCTTGGTACCCTCAGAATGGTGATAGATGGCCAAGGTAGGTTGTGCTACACATTAATATTTTGCTTCATTATTATTAATTAAATAAGGTACGGTGATGTTTAGGCAAATGTTTCATGTTGTTTATCACATATGCTATTCTAATATTTCCAAGGCAAGTTTATTAATAAATCGTTCTAAGAAAATGTACAGAAAAATTGAACTAAGAAGTTTACAGGTTTAAAATAACTTGTAGCTAATACAACCTAGGTTGTGACCTCACACTTTGTATTGCTTTCAACTATCCACTGACTAGTGAGAAACAATAATTTGTCTATATATCACCAATTTTTAAAAAGCAGTCTAACAAAAATGTTAGACGTTGATTTGAAAAATAAGGAGTATTTTAATATAAAAATAGGTTATGTAGTTCCTAGATATGTTAGCTGTTTAGTTTGGTTATGCATAATATTATTAATATGCTCAAATAGTACATATTATACATTTAGATCAGTAAGGTGATTTTGTGAGAATATATCTGAAGATGTGAAAAATGCCTATTTGAATCCTGTTTATGTTTAGTTTGTGTTAACTCATAACATTTTGGTTTTTGAGTTGGCTTTCATTTTGCTAAATAAGTCATCTCCTTACATATATTTTTATTAAATTTATATATATTTTTTTGGAAAAATATCTGTCCTAAAGTATCGCATTTTTAGCCAGGAAAAATATAATTATTTTAAAAAAAACAATTTTTATGAAAATTAATTTTCTAATTATATAAAAAATTCTCTGTGGAATCCATTTGAAATTGGGATGTGAAAAAACATTGTTGAAAGCATTTCAAAGAGTCCCATTTGGAAAATGGATCAATGCTGGCATACTATATTCTCTATTTGCCTTCCCACGACTCAAATAAGGTTCCTTTTTGTAATATTTTAGAGTGAGGGCAAAACTTTTAAAGAGAAATGTTAGCTGAGATAGGATCTTGACGGATCAGATGTGAGGAATAGTAGGTGTATTATCATTATGGAAGTGCAAAGTTTCAGCTTTCTCATAGATAAAGGAATTTTCATGGCATATCTCCATATAGGAGACAACCTCCAGATAGTAAACATTAGTAAATGGCCTAATGGGTAATACTGAAGAAGCACTACGTTACAGGAGTAAGACAGAATGGTCAACATGACATTGTAGTAGGAGAGTATGGATATGCATTTTCATCTCAAGGATAACATCTTAAGCTTTTTGTTCTATGGATCATACCTGTAGATCACTATTTGCTATCACTCATTAGCTACCGGTAACAATGCTGTTCAGATAGTCAGGGTCCCTGTTTGTGAGATTGACATACCCAGCAAGATTTATCAGGTGTAGTGTCTTCTGCTCCAACGTTATCAGCTTCAGTATAATGTTTGCCGATGTGTTTCTCAAACCAGATTCCTGTTCCAAGTAGAGTGCTCAGAATCAGTGGTTATCCTCACATCCTCTGTAGGTTCATGGATGTTGACATGATGATTCTACATGGCCAAAGCCTCACCTATGTCAGTGATGTCGTCATTTTGATGTAATGGAATGTTTTTTGTTCTCCACCAGTATGCAGCCACCTCTGAAGCAATTTTGCTATGAAGGATTTGGTGCTTTCCCCGCCTCTTGTGCACTTGAAGTTCTCTCGAGTTTCCCCAACAGGTCAGGTAATTTAAGGCCAAAGTTTTGATGGCCAACTGTGCCAACATCTTCAGGGCATTCTAAAGACATTGACAGAGTCGGCCATGGAAAAGTTGGCCTTAAATGACCTGACCTGGCGGTAAACCTGAGAGAAATCACACAATTTTACTATTCCTTATTTTGTGTAATGCTCCATCTTATTGCATAGTATTTTGGAAGAAATCGAAAACTATGTTGTGGACATGGGGGGAAGAATTGTATGTAACATGGATGGAAGCTATTAAAAATGAGGAAGCTGGTGAGATGTAAGAATGTAAACTAGGATTAGAAAAAGCTTTAACAGAGATGTACCATGTAAGAGAGAATCTGGTCTTTGAAAAAAGAGGAGTAGGGTAGATTAGAGGGACCTTTGGGATGTGAGCGTGGGAATGGGTGAAGAATGTAAATCGGACAGAGAGGAAGATAAGTGAAGTTAGGTCAATTTAGAGGAGAAATCTGGGGAAGATAGGTAAAGTGAACTGGTGATATATCGTGTTGAGGGAATTTTGAATAGTGTGTTAGGATGTAGAATGTTAAGAATATAAGGCAGACGAAGAAAAAGGTAATGCCTTTTGAATGACATGAAAAGAGTGAGAAATGATGTGATGAAGATAAATGAAGTAATACGTGATTGTTCAGTATTATTGTTAATGTTAATTAAAAGTAGGTTGTCCATAAGTTACACCCTCTCACTAACCTCTGATAACTCATATTAGAGGTTAAAGTAAGTATTTATATCATAGATGTATCATTAACTGTTAGAACTCATATGACTGGATGACTAAAAGCTGGCCGAGTTATCTGAATGATTTTTATATGGCTATTGTCAATGTTTTGGCACTATTTGATGTAGTAATTTAGCTTGGCTTTCTTCTTTATTTTGTAGTATAGCAGTAAAATTCAACAAACATTCATCACAATTAACCACTCAGGTTGATGCCGTTCACATTTTTCACTCTGTTTCGTTCTCCATCAAACTCTTCCATAGTGTGTATGGAGAACCTAAACTGGTTAGAAGACATAATAACAATACATTCGTAAGTTATACCAGTAAAGTGCCGGGAAAATCTTCTCACCCAGCTATAATGAGTATCCTGGTATCTTCTCATCTCTTTCACATAAGAAATGCCATCTTTGCAATCTTAATACATTCTGATCAAATCTTCATAAGCAGAAATATTTTTGTTTTTGACATTAAAATTTTTTTTACACAATTACAAAAATTGTCACCACTTGTTATTTACCACTTAAACCTTACATGTGGATGAAATAAATGTTCCAAGACTCATTAGATGCATGGGAATTTCCAGAAGAGTGCTTCTATTTCATTAATTTCGAGTCTCTCTATGAATTTTGTCATTTCAAAGTGATAGCTTTGAGTTTCTCAAGTTGGTTATTGTTCACATGTTTCAGAGCGAGCTGCTTGCACACTGGGCAATGATAAGGCCCTTGTATCAAGGTTGGTTGAATGGTGTGCAACTGATGACCACCCTGGTGTTCAAGGAGAGGCGAACAGGTTGATTGCATGGCTAATAAAAAATAGCAAGTGAGTAGTCAATCAGTTAATAGTAATAACAACTTCATTCCCCAAAGGTCATGGATAAATCATTTTTTTAGGTATAGGATTCGTCACTTGTCACACAAAATATAGATGAAAAATATGAACTGTAAAGAGAATATACACCGCACTTACCCGAATATAAGGCGATAGGTTTTTTTTCTCCAAATTTTGTGTCAGAAAAATGTGGGATCATATTATACTCGAGTCATCTTATATAGTAGAATCGTGATTTTACGTATACCGATTTAACGCACGTGGCGATGCGGTCCTGGCTGATCTTTTATGTATTCTCATGACGTCAGTATTTAAAATTACATAAATTTGACATAACGATTAAGACTGTTAAGATAAGTAAGGCTGTTTTGCTTTCCCATATGAATGTTATGCAAAGAACGAGAAATGAATACTTTCGCCCACAGCGCTGAGGGCACTTCCGTGCTCGCCCACATACCGAAACTACCCTAATATAAGGTGTTTTTTGTCCAAATTTAGCTGCAGGAAATTGTGGAGTGATCTTATATTCATGTAGAATCATGATTTTATGCATACCGATTTTGTGAAAAATTCGATTTTACACACGCGATGATATGTTTGCAGCTGATCTTTTAAGTATTCTTATGGCGTTACTATGTGAAATTACGTAAATTTGAATTTTTACATAAGGCTGTTTTGGTTCCCGGCGGAAGTTTTCATTCTTTTTTACGGAAGAAAACAGAACTTAATGAAACTTCAGCAAAATCTAGAAGAATATTTTTAACGTCGGTCATTAACTAAATTTAAATAATTCCATGCACTACTGCGTAGTTCAATAGTAACAAATTACTGCGTGGATTCTTAGTAGTTTACATTATTAATTTACTTTAACTTATGTCAGCACGTTAATCAATCATGGGTTACAGGTGTGTAATTGTTTAGGACAGATACTACGCCATGACTACCGCTTACGGATAAGGCACTGACCTTGAGGGTATGAACCTCGTCAGCTGTTCTGAGTGACAAGCTGTCTTTTAGGTCTTCTGCAAGCAGTGTTGTTACCCCAGTGCACGTTGTTCAACTGAATTTAATAAATGGTTTAGTTTAGTGATAGATAAATCGAAGTACCAACCATTAATAAGGCAGTAGAGAATGCATTGTAATTAAACACAAATGACGCTTTTGAGTGTTCTAATTGCAAAATATGGCCTCGCACGCTACGCGCATACTTCAAAATACGAACTTTTACGAAAAAACGAACCTTCCCCATCGAAACGGAAGAATTGACAACTTTCTCACCAGACAGGTGCTATTCCTTGTGAAAAAATTGTTCAAATATAAGATATTGCTGTTCACTTGCGCTACATGTAAGCACCTCGCCGTGAGAATTTCACGATGCATATAAAATATTTTTCGGAACAGAAACATGATGATGAGACAAGTGACCCCGGGCGTGGAATTTGCCGGATAATTACAAAGTAATGATAATACTTCGCCGATTTTACCGTGCTTGTGATAATTACAAGTTTTATATGCAAACACTGAATATATGCATAAATAAGTTATAAATAACAAAAAATTTATGCATCACTTTGTGGTGAAAATAGATATAATGGCCAAGAGTACAGTATTTATTATTATTATGATGCATCACAAGTTTCACATTTATCAAAATCAGCCACTATCTCGATTTTACATAATTTAATGACAATTCAGGTCCCCATGTGTTGTGTAAAATCAGGATTCTGCTTTAATTGGGTACATAAGGCAATTAAACATTTATTATACATTTTGTATACCATATCTACTGTTAAATAAAACTAGGATTTTTTTCCAAATTTAGTCTCAGGAAAAGGGAGGTCATCTTATATTTGAGTCGTCTTATGATTGGGGAAATATATATTATATAAGGATTGTCAAATATTTCTGTTCATAGTTTCACATTATTACTTCAGTAGAACATATTTCATTACAGGGACTTAATTTTTTCTTAAAAAGAGTTGTAGACTCATTAGATGTAATTGCTCGAGGAAAAATGTTGAACATTTTTGTTGCCATTGGCAAAGTACTTATGCAAGGTATTCTACACCTACAATTTATGAAGTGAATTGGGTAACTCTTTCTTGTACTATTAGAGTGGATCTCACTGATAGTGTGAACAAGTGAAAATTATTTTTTTAATAGCAGAACTGTTCATTAAGTATACATAAATGGTATGTTAATAATATTTAATTTTTCTATCAATGGACTGCAAATTGTATGATACTACAACTGATCTCATCATTCACTTAAAATGAAGGGGGAAAAAATAAAAACTTTGCATATATTTATGTATTGATATATTTTCTGAGATCTCTAATTTAACTTGTCAGTAAATAAATATAAAATTCCGATTGTACCTTATACTAAACAGTGGGTGACAATCTATTTGCTTATGTATTTTTGATGCATTTATATAATCAATCTACTAGTCTGAGAATTTTACTTCTTTTTCCAACTTCCTAATTATGAATGACTGGACAAGGTTTCAAAGAACACTTCTTTCAGAATTGCACACATATTTCTGAATTCATCAAAGTTATTTGAAATATTACCCAGAATAATCACTGTTATCAGTTAGGAATTGATAAAATTCCAGTGAAATAATATCATTCCCACTTCATTTTATCCTTGCTTTAAGATATTGTGGGGGTCAAATTATTGAGCAGACATATTGTACACAAAACTTTATGCCAGGCCACATGATTGATCATACACAATTTACACACACAAAATATGAAAACACTTAGGTTTGTCTCAGTGCTGCTGAAAGTCGAGGAAGCTCACAAAAATGCTTTGTCTATGTGGTTCCAGGCTTCTTATGCTCAAGAGGCAACATGGTTCACCTCACTCACTAGTTATACACTGTTCATCACCAGACTCTGGAGGGCCAGTTACAGACAGACACCCTCTTGTGGCAATCACCCAAACCAAAACTTCATCCTTGAAAACACGCTTTCCATATGGATATAATGAATAATTCATCAATATTTTATTTGAATTCAGCCAATGTTGCATTCACCATATGCTCACTTTTACTGTGTAAAGTTTTCTTCTTGCTAAAATCTCCAGATAATAAAATAAAAGCCTAATTTCCCCTCCTTTATAACTTGGATTTTTTTAGATATTGTAAATGCCTTCTTTTTCAACTATACCTGCATTCTTTCTTAACCACTTGAAGTAATGCATCAGATATCCTGTTCTCAGTTTATGTAGTGAAATAATTTTGCCTCTTTTGTGAGTCTGTATTTTATATTGCTGAGGTAAGCTGTATTTGTTTAGACTATTAAATCATCTTTCCTCTTCTACCACATTATTCTTTTTCTTTCAACTTTTTTTTTAGTCATACTCGCCTCTCACGTATTTCTGGGCTTTTATTTTCCTTTTACATTTAAAGGCAGCATTTTTCAAAGTAAATGCAAAGTACTTCTTGAATAAAAGTCTTGAAACATCATTGTTTCTCCCTTGCATTACCCATATCAGTTTTATTTTGTATTATGCTCAATAATACCCTCCTCCCCTGAGTACCTAATATAATATGGTCACCGACTTTTTTTTTTTTTTTGGAATCGGTGGTGGGAAAATGCGGTTACGCACCCTCAGAGGGAGTGTGGGACTCGACCGGGGTATAGGAACCCCCAACCCATACCCACTAAAAACCCACCACCGACTGATTACGC
>WURS02425281.1:0-16382 GCA_011762765.2 Rhinocypha anisoptera
GGGGGGTGGAGTAGTTTTGTGGTGGGCGGAGGGAAGAGCGGTGCGGTTAGGATCTCCAGACCTCTGAGATGTAAGGGGGAAGATAGGAGACGGACGGGTTCATCGTTTTGCGGAGTGGGGGAAGTGCGAGGTTGTATATACATCTCAAGGAGTTCTCCTTTCCCCTGCGGGCTAAACGTTATCGCCACTCCCCCTTTACCCATCCTCCTCCGCGGCGGAGCCGGCTAGTTTGTACTGCGGCGTGTTCCTCCACGGCTCGCGTATCACGGTTATACGCCGAGTGCACGCATTCCTCGTGATACCCAGGCGCGCAGACCGCGAGGACATGTGGCATCGGTTGTGCAGACAGCCTCGGCCATGTCACCGCGGATGCGATTCGTAGGAATTCCATTTAGCTGTTCGAATTGCAGATGTTAAGTTCTTTTGTTGCTACGATTGCCAATTTCGCAAGAGAGTAGCGACTGCCCTCCAAATTTCGTCAAAATAGTTTCGGCGAGGATGTCTTTGAAATTATTTTAACAGCGATTAAAATGTTTTACCTTTGCAAATGGAATGCTTTGCGAATTTTTTATACGAAGTGAGATGCAATGGGTATAGTGAAGGAATTTAACATATAAAAATATTTAAGTCGCTTGTAATATAATGCAATACAGGTAGTGGAAATCATAATGAGAAAATAAAGTAAAAAAACCAGTAACTGGAGTAAACCAACGTTTCAGAACGGGGAAATATTTTCATTTCCAGCAAGGTATTTCGTCTTTTTTATCAATTGTAGAAATCGGGCGAGGGAGGTACTTTCCGGGTACTCAGGTACTTTCCCTTCGTTTCGGTAAAATTTTTTCGGCGAGAATGCTGTTGTTACTGTTTAGAATGTTATGCTACGATTGCTAATAGCTTTCTTTGAAAAATTTTGGTCTAGAGTAAGATGCGGCCGGATATACCGAAGGAATTACATATCTAAGATGTAATCCGCTTGTGGGCTAATTAAAATAATACATTACAGGCGTTAATTCGACTGAGAAAAATCCTTGTAAAATACACCAGTAGCTAGAGTAAACAAATGCTTCAGAACAAGGAAATATTTTCATTTTCAGTAAGATTACGAGGTACTAGGTTTTTTTTAAAGAGAATAAATCATGAAGTAACTTTTGCTAGTCGGATACGCCGAAATAGATTCTTGAGAGCAGAAAATTCCTTTAAGCGGATATTGAACTGTTAACCTTTGGTGAACCATTTTTTCTTGTCGTTTAATTCATTTTTCATATCCCTCTTTTAACCTTATGATCACGTTAGAATCGTATTTTTTTGGTATAAGAATTTATACTCGTTCCGTCTTCGTCATGCGATTAGAGTTCGACGGACAGATGATATCTCTGAAGTCGAACCGTTGTCCTAGCGTGTGAATTTCCGTTCGCTTCGAGGGTGCAGCACGCAATGCCTCCTCCATCCTCTTCCTCGATTTCGTCAAGTTACCTACCTTTTCTGTTTTTCGCAAACCGAAAATATATCTTATATCAAATTTATATACCGATTAGCTACCGCTATATTGGTGAAGTAGAGTACATCTACTCTAGCGCTATTCCGGCCATTAGTTGACAAAATAATATGCTAAAATCATACCCAAAGTTTTGGAAGATTATGCTTTGGAGACAAGTGCTAACAGGGCCTCAGCGTACATGTATACATAAAATAAATTTACGGAAACTCATGTCGATATGAAGAAGGAAATGATTGCCTGTCCTGAGGAAGTATGACTAATATGACTGCAAGGGTATGTAAATGATTAAGCTAGTGCTACATATGTTACCTTCGAAGGGGAAATAGATAATTTGGTCCTTGAAGAGGAAGAGGATCGGACAGGTAATTTAGTATGGATGGAATAAAAAGTGTTACCGAAGGAAAATCAAAAACTTAAAATAAATACCCAAGGAACATTAGCCACGTAAATTGTTTCGCGAGGTGTGCTCAGGTAGGAGTGGACGCATCTCCCGCTGGTCATGTTCTCGGGGAATAACTGAGAGCTAGTATGACGCCTTCGATTTTTATTCCGCCAGCACGAAGTTAGCCAGAGTTTATGCGAGGCCCGACTGGGATACCCTGGCCGTGGTCAAGGAGGCGTGGAAACACACGCGTGCTCCACCGCGCCACCCGGTGACCGGCGGGAGAGGGAGTGGTGGAGGCCTAGGGAATGGCGGACGGAAAACGAGGAAGAGTTGGACGAATCTCTCGTCTTCGTCGACGGGAAAGAACGAGGTCGGAAGGGCCCGCCGGGGGGGGGGAGAGAATGGCTTTTGACGTCAAAAGGGTGAAAATAATAGGGTGAGAGAAAGAGGGAGAATAGGCGACGTGGAGGTGAATTAGAAAGGAAGGAGAGGAAGAAAGAGAGAGAGAGAGGGAGAGAAGGGATGCGGAACGAAGAGATATGTCCCCTTAGGGACGGAAGAGGGGTCGAAGGGGTTGTTGTCGAAGGAGGAGGGGGTGTCGGACTTCGTCGCTGGGCGGCGGCAGGAGAGAGCTTTTGGAAACGAAGGTGTGACGTCACCGGACACGGGAAGAGAAGGAGATGAGACACACGCACAGGCATTCACATACACAATGGGGACGCAGACAGACACGTTGTTGAAGCGGAGGGTGAAAGAGAGAGGGGGCCTCCATAGTATTCCGCCACCCTTTGGGGCGAGAATACTAACGAGTCGTCTTGATGTCGACGGGTTTTTTGCGATGCGTCGTTGGACGACGTCGAGGGAGAAATCTTAATGGCATCCGAGACTACATGGCTCTTGAAGGGGGATAGAATTCGATCCAGTAAGCATGGGAAAGTAAGAGATCTTACCGAAGACCCTCTTGAAGTGTTTGATAATTTCAAGGAGCATATGATATATATACATATTATATTCACATATGAATTTATAAGTTTCCATCGAATATTTTCTACCACACTTTGTATTCCTCCTTTTACGTGTTCACTTTACTCATTTTCCTGTTATTTAAATGTATATATATATATATGTTGAACAAACACAGAAAAATGAAACAGACACAAATAAATAAAAGACCGTACTTTGGCATATTTTAGAAGTTTTTGAGCGAGTAAGAATTCCTTCACTGACGAAGAGCTGTCACTCGAAAATTTCTGGAATAAGTGAGTTTACCGTCTTTTATTTATTTGTGTCTATGTTTCATTGTTCTGTGTTCGTTCAAAATATATATATCCTACTTCTTAAATTTTCGTACGTCTGCAGTAGTCAATATAATTAGCTTTTGACATAAAATAAGCACATTCCACATCAGCAAATCAACAATCTAGGAAAGCACAATAGTTTCGCTGCAAGTCAAAAACTTCAGGCGAATTGTATACCAACTTTCATGCAGATAAAATATCTACTTTCGCATCACAACTATCGTTATAGAAGAGTAAATACCGAAAGAGGATATTCCATGGTCAAATTAATTTTACAGGATATTATGGTGCGTCCAAGAAATGATCATATATTAAACTGTTTATATGGACATTTGAGACTGCTCTTTTGTGTCACCACCAAATAATAATTATACGAAGATTTTAAGGGATAACAATTAATGTATTACTGAATATTATTAAATTTCTCCTTGCCTTTAAGATTTTATCCTTAACCATTTCATCTATAAGTGATATTTTTCATATTTATTTTTTTAAGGGAAACCGTCCACTGTTATAATCTTTTCACTTCCGGGTCTATGATTTGTGGAGCACTTTGGCGTTTTTTGAAAAAATTCACATAAATGGATGGCATTTTAACAGATACTTATTGAACTAAAAGTCATGCACATAAATGTAGTACCCTCATTCAATGGATTCTTTGTAATCATTACAAATAATTTAATCTGATGATAAATGATCATAAAACCTCTAACAGAAATCACATAAACGGAGAGAGTTTTAATCCTTTTAGTCCCACCGTATTACTGCTGCACCCTATGAGGGGTGCCACAATATTTTCGAGAAATAACTAAAATTTAGAAGAAGTACTGAGAAGAAAGTTTCTTGGCTATTTGTTTCTCAAAATTATTTTAAGAAAGTTGATTAATTGGTAGTGATACAATTATTTATCCTTGAAATCATAGTTACTATTTTCATTTTTTTATTTTCACGCTAGAGACGTATATGGGCCCGTGGCGCTTTTTTTCCAAGAAATGAAAGCCAATATGACGGCCCATGAATTTAAATGATTAAAAAATAACAGCCACCAATGGATTTCCATAAATATTTTCTCTCAATATGCCATTTTCACAGTAAAACGTTTCTCGATGTTCTCGTTGGATTCTCCATCCAGATATCCGTCGACGTCATTGACTTTTTCATTCACACAAACCCTGCATTCTACTTCTAAGCATTACCCTGCAAACCTCCGTAAGGGCGTGTGGCAGGGGGTTAGCCACCACCAAAAATCCACATTCACTCCCAAATGCAAATGTTAAGAAACACTTCGCACTCAGAATGAACAACCCGCATGCAAAATAAAATGAAATAGTAGAAAATAATCCATAACATGCTGGACAATGTTAGACTTCTGAATACAAATCGTTTAATAATAAATATATATAAATATACGAGATATATATATCATACGGAAACAAAGTATACATTCGTTGAATGTGTACATAGAATTAGTTGAAGCATATAATAGTAGCGTATAATAGCATTCGTTGAAGAATGTGATTTTAAAAAATAGTTCCACGAGTAAAGTAGGAACCTTATGAATTTCTGGCAAACCCCTAAAATATGTCACCGAAAATAAAGAAATGAGTACATGCTTTCACCTTTATAGGATCTTCTGCGGGACATACATGTATGGAGTTTAAGAACACAGATATAAGCTAATTATACTTCCTGTACACCTACCAGCCTTTCTATCGTGAATAATCGTGAAAAAGATTGGTGTTCTTTCATAAAATTGTGTACACTACTGATTTAGCTTCAATGCAAACGAAGCAACCGCTAAACTACGGATTTAACAAGAATTTAGTTTTGCAACATGGATGCTCAGTTATACGCATTTAAGGAAAAATATTTAATGATTTAGTGACGATGAAATTTCCAGAAATCGGTTTCTGGAATGAGTCAAAGCAGTAGTAGTATTCTTGTCTAAAAGATGCTTCGACGGCTATTGGCAAATCGCACCTCTTCAAATCATATAAAAAGCCCAATTGGATAAACACAACGGTTTTGCCCTGGGCGGGTCTCTAACCCACGTTAGCCGGAGAGCACGCTAAGCCCAGTCTAATCCGGTTGGAATGAGTCAAGACAACTCTGAAAAAATAAACACCTGAATGACGCAGGATTCTGTAAATTACGGGTATGATTTCCGTTTCCTCCTGACGGAATGTATGGCGGTACGCTTCAATTTACCCTCCCACACAAACTCCCGGTAGCTCAGAAAAATAATTAGTCGCGTGTGCACGAGGAGACTACAAAGTCTCAAGCTGTCACATCGGATATTGTCGGATCCCCAGGAAACAAAAATGGGTCTTTGGAAAAACATATTCCATCAAACGCACACGAATCCACATGCGCAAGAGCCAATCGGTGGTCGACGTTAATCGGATATATTGTCGTCGTTTTCGAGTGCCTTCGACGAGAGAAGTTGGAGGAGAGCGGAAAGATATTACTCGGGAAGTTGCGACGGGGAGAGAGGGGTGGGGTCGGACGGTACGGTAGGGAGAAGTGAAGTTGACGAACCAGGAAAACGCGGCGCCGACATTTCACACATTAGAGAGGGAGGGAGAGCGAGAGAGGCTTTCCTGGTGAAGAATGTTTCGCTTCACTCCTCACAAAAGACGATAGGCGGAGCTGGAATATTCCCAGTCTTTCTCTCCCCACTCTCTACGCCGTTGCAAACTTGATGTCTTCCTCCTTTCCTCCTTCTGCCCGTTCCCAACTCTTTCCCTTCCCTCTTACCCATTTTGGAAATCCCCAATTTCCCTCACGGCATACGACGGCGAGGAGGAAGTTGGGCGTCCCGGGAACCCATTAGTCGATCTTGGAGGACGCAAAAGGTGTAAAGCCCGGGCGTCGGAATTCATTCCCTTCTCCCCCCGCCCGCCCTCTGCGCCGATTACGAGGTTTCACTTTTCCATCGCAGTCAGTCAGCTAGCTATCCAGGGTTTCGTCTCCGGGGAGCGAATCCCTTTCTTTTGATCATCGTTTTGAGCGACCTTGTGCGAAGACGCCCCTTCTCATTCCCTGGCGAGTGGATTTTCCTCCACACGCATCATCCTCCCGGGAAGTGTCTGGCCCGCGGGACGTCCCGAATGGCTCCGCCTTTTCAGGCAAAACCGGAAAGTGAGCCGAAATGCGTTGAATAAAAAACGCATTGCCGACGGGTCGGTTGAGAGAGAAATTGCTCCAACTATTTTTCCACATCGGAGACCACGCCGTTGTTTATTTTACTGAATCGGTCATTTAAACAAAAACAGAGCCGGTAGTAGAAGGGCGACCGTAATTGGAAGGTGTTACTAAAGATTAAATAAATAAATGATTAATTTTTCCTACAAAAGTGCAGTTTTATTACAAACATAACTTCAGTCAAAATGTTCCGGGAAGGACTGTTCTAGGATTTATAAAATGGTCACCACGGCGTCCAATGCTAACATACCTTTTACAATAATATACTTAGGAACATTTAACTCTTTTCGTCTTCCATTAATTAGGCCCTTAGAACGTTATACCATTTGCGTTTTCCTACACCCATAAATGTTTAATAAACGAACAAAAAGAGAATTATAACTTTCCCTCCTTCCATATTTTGACCTTAAGGCTTAATGATTTTCTTCGGTACCCACGCGTTGGTCTTTTTAAATTTCATAGAAGTTTTGACAGTAGGCGCCATGCAGCGGATGTTTAAATTGCCAAGTAACATAAAATTCAATCAAGTAATACTAACGTAGGCGTTGGCTCCAGCTGGTAAACCTACACAATCTATGGAATTAAATTACCCTAAAAGATCTCACATATTTCCATATAAAATTAAAACTAATTGCCATAAAAATCAATATATCACCTTAATGGCGTTGCTTTCTTATGGCTTCAGGCCAAGGCTTATGGCTATGGCCATGGTCTGAAAGGAACTGAATGGAGGTCAACTACACAAACATCATTGGCACGATAGTCACATTGACAGTGTCTATGTTGGAAAAATTTCACTCGATTAATTTTTATGATGCAATAAGCGTATAAATAATATAAACGCAATTCAAGGAGAAATGAATTGAATTATAAAAGTTGGAGTATTAATTAGCTTAGTTTAGCCTTAGTTATACAAAAAATCATAAAAGCTTAAGAGTATTTAATTAAGTCTAACAGCGATTGGATGTTTTTCCCATATTCCCCATATTAAGTGGTCTTATATGCCAATATAGTGTGACTTCATACATTAGATAATGTTGAGGAAGCACTGATAAATTACTTTGAAAAGTATAAACTCATGATTGCGAAACTCTTAATCTAACATAGGTCCGTAGACGGACCTCTGTTAGATTAAGAAAAGATGGATAAGAACTTCCATGGTGCGGAATGTAGCTCTGAGAGATGCAATCAGCGCTTAAATAAGTCTTAAGAGAAATTATAATTCTCAAAGAGAGAATAAAAGAGGAATGCGTGGCACATTTTCCTTTTTTTTCTCTCTTTGAGAAGTAGATTCCGTATTACTGATATTCTACGCATGAGGTTAAATCAATACTATAATCACGGTTTGCTATGGATAAAGTCTCCATGGAAACTCGGAAACATCCGCACCTTAACGTAAATAGAAGTACGCCACTTTCATCAAAATGACAAGTGAAATTATAAGCATGGACATTTATAGGAACGTATCTAAGCCTAAAAAATTTGGTTAAAAAACTACGCCCTTGAACATTGGATATTCCTTCCCTCTAAACGGCCACGCTAACGGAAAATCCTAAAAGTTACACTGGCGTACTGAACATCGTTTTTCCTCGACGGCACTTAGAAGCGAGTCTTAGAAGAGGGTATGAGGAGAGAGGCTCTTCGACAATGACGGGGCGACGTCACAACAAGAACCATCCAAGGATATACTAGAGAGAATGCATGGGAGATATATAGGAGGAACGGCCAGTCTCTCTCTCCCTCCATCTCCCGCTTTAATTCTCTCTCCGACAGTCTCGGCGGTATCTTTCCTCCCGACGCCTTTGAAAGCCCCCTTGGGAGCCATAAGGCGATTTCAGAGCTGGAAAAAATATTATTACGATAGCATTATTTATCTTTCGTGTGGAGACTACGTCTTTTATTTTGACTTTTGGCATCATGGGAGCTACCCTTTTGAGATTGCTGTAATCTCAGAGCGGGCGGGGGCGACTGTAATTGGGCTCCCACATCTGTGACGCAGTTACTTTTTCTCTCTATTTAAATGATGGCAGAAGCATATGCCCGCGTGTTTTGATTACATAACCCTTTTTGGATTAGTCGGTGACGTTGACGTAATGCCATACTTGGGCAACATAACGCTTAATTATGTAATGAGTTTACACCATGGTCTGGGCACTTGGTAGCGATATTATATATAGGCATTGTATAAAAGGATTGAGACGGGTGTTCGGAGGGGGGATGTCTAACTTTAGAAAATAGTTCTTTGCTTTGAGTGGTCTCAGACCATTTTGCTCTTTTCAAAAGTTTCATTTGACGTCCTGGCGCTGTGAATAACACGCAAGCACTGCAATTCAATGGTGCACGCTATCCCCATTAAGTAAACATGTCGTTTTCTCCTCCCTTTCCATCGTTAAAGTAATTTTTCCATAAACAAACCGATTTAATTTTTTTAAGCATAAAAACTCTTCGATTAAATATAATTAGTCTAAATTTAAAACAATACTTGGGAAAAACAGGAGAGAACATCGAATAATATTCTAGTTTTTAAAGACGAACAAATGAGCAGAATCATATAAAGCCTTAAATTCGACATTATACCACGAAAAGTAGTATAATGTCGAAAGAATAATAATCGTCTTAATTAAAACTATTATTATGTTAATAGCTTCACTAATTAAAAAAAATCCATTATTGATCAAGAAAAAATTGCACTTTTTGAACTCAGATTTGAGTATTAATCGAATTCCGTTAAAAATGGCGACGGAAAAACATGAATTAAACAAAAAAACAAATTTAACAACTGATAATTCCAAAATAAACATGTTTTTTAGAATTAATGTTAAAGATTTTATTGAAAAAAGTGACCTTTAAAATATAAAAGTTATTAAAGTTTTTCACGATAAAAAAAGAACAACATGCATTTTCAAAACCCGTAGGAAATTATATTTTTTCCTTTAATGTGGATATCTGTAACTGCCACGA
Source organism: Rhinocypha anisoptera (assembly GCA_011762765.2). NCBI lineage: Eukaryota > Metazoa > Arthropoda > Insecta > Odonata > Chlorocyphidae > Rhinocypha > Rhinocypha anisoptera. Next base: position 9,347 of record WURS02425281.1, read on the forward strand.
ATGTAATCATGAAAATTAAAAAAATATCTATTATAGGTTTGTTATTTTTGTTATTTTAGGTCATAATTTTCCCTACAATGATTTCGAGGACAGTACTGTATGAACAATCTCTTAAATTTTGTGGAGTTAAGGTGCAAACCGTTAGTCCAGAAGTTACACACACCTCAAGTGTGCTCGTCCGCAAACACGAAAAGCCGTAGCTTCAATAATTCACCAGGCATTTTTCTCTGCGTTACATCGTAATGGATTTCCTTTGTTTACGTAAAGATCTCCGAAATGAACTCAGATGTTCGGAAGTCCTAACGAAAATCCAATCCTTGCAAACTCTGATGCGTGGACACATTTGATTGAAAGAGAAAGAAGGAAATTGGCCGTGAAACACCGTGTGTAATTTTTTCCCCATCAATCCTCCTCAAAATGAAATTCTATCATTTTATTAGGACTTTTCAGTGCACGCTCAACTCTTTGGTGACGATAAACGACCGGGGTCGTTGTATTTTTTTCTCCGCTGACGGGCCAGACGACGTTTCCTCAATGTTCGAAGACGCCGCATCCCTTCCCAAAGGGTGATCAATCAAAGGAATTATGGCAGGGCGTCCCCACACTTCTTTGGGGCGGGCGGTATATTTTTTTGTCAGCCGTCAGCCGGTAAACACGGCGGGAAACCGTGAAATTTTTTTTTTCGAAATCTTCCCGGAGAACCTTTAGTGTATCCTGTGCGGCAGGCCACCCAACTAACTCCGGGAGAGCCGTCAACCTCGCCGTCAGTGGCACTTTCCGCCTTTCACTAGAGTTAAACGACGGACAGCTGTAAGCCGGGAAGCTACTTAGTTCAAAATGAAACATTTCTCGCATTTGATAATTTATTAATCAGGTGCAATCTCTGAAAATCAAAGGTGTAGCAGACAAAACATAAGGACAAAAGCTTATTGGGACAAACATAACAGGAGACATTTTATATAAATAAGCATATTTCGTGTGAGCCTTGCTATAATTCCTTTGCCGACCGGGTTGGCTTGGGGGTAGTGCGCTCGGCGGCTAACCCAAAGGTCGCGGTTTCGAATTTCGCCTAGGACATGGATGTTGTGCTTGTTGAAAATGCTGTGGATTGGAGAGGTGCAAAATGACCATAGCAGTCGAAGCACCCCATAAACAAAAATACTACTACTACTAATTCCTTTCTGATCAACTAAATTCTTTACACGGAGTAAAAAAGTACGTCCTTTCCATGAATAGGTGTTAAGAACTTACCTTTTTACTGCTTGTATATTAATTCCACACCTTTCAGGACTGATGGTAAGTTGTTACCTAACCTTCTTTCAATTACCAGGTATCGGAGTTTGAAAGTATAGTTTTCGGTTCTGGGGATTTTATATTATTTAAGACAAAAAATCCAAGACTATGTGAAAAACTAGTCATTTAAATTAGTAATAAAGAGTCGAATAAAATTAAATAAAGGTATAAATCATTGCCACTAATTAAATATTACTCTCATAAAAATTATTCTCTTAAAAATTAAAAGCCATCTGCGCGTAGATTTAATGTCATGAGGTTCATTGAAATCGTTTCATTAAAAATAAAGTAATATTTCCTTCGCAAATGCTGTAGATGAAAGTATTTGGTCGGATTAAAAAAATATTTTATACAACCCTTAGTAATTAGATGTCCTGATACAATTTGCTTCACCTGGAAACCCTGATTAGTTTTTTAAAAACCTGTATCACTGATACAAGAAACATTTCCAGTTGGGGAGCACGGTTTGGTGGATATCGGTTGGAAATGTCATATTATAATTCATTTTAACATTCGATTCGATTTAAATCAATTCATCCCTGTCAACACGAAAAAATCATTTATCTACGTCCAGTACTAAATAACAGTAAAGAAAGAAAATAGAATGGATTAAAATATGAGGGAAAGTCAATGTATCAGGATACGGTAAGGCAAGATGATATCACAGCTAGACTCAAAGATCATCTAGTGGTGTTCAATAGAGATCTAAATAAGTACTTCTCATATCTGTAAATATGTACGTATTGCTGATTCACCCTCAAAATATCCTTGGAACCCAACTTTTGTAGACTGCAGTAGATTGTTGCTTCGGAGCTAAACCTTACACCAGGAAGAGCAGAAATGAGTAGCCGAGCTTGGAGCGTCTCCTTCCTTACTCTTTGTGCATAGTCAGCGCCATACGCTATGGGTATTCATCTCACAAGTAATAGGGAAAGAAGTGACTTATCGATTGCCGATTCTTCATTTTGTCAGAGAATTGGCTCGGAGGAGGGGGAAAAGCACCCTGGTTTCCCAATGGCAATTGGGTGCCCTCCCCAGAGCGACGGGCCTGCAACCAACGCCCGCGACAGCTACGGCAGCAGCAGGAGGATCTCGCCGTGGTCGCGACGAGCTGCGTCGACGGAAAGCCGACACGTAAGCACGAAGAGACGCAAACCGCTCCCGGCGGAGCGAGAACGCTTTGCCCCCCTGTCGCTTGTTTTGTCCATGTGTCGCGACACAGGAAGGAACACGTTTTCAACAGAAAATATTCATTTACCGGTATCTTCTCTGTTTTTTATCCTTTTTTTCGCGACAAAAATGTATATGTATTTAGTTTGTTCACTTGCAATACGCACTTGTTTCCGATGCAAGAAGACTATCTGGAATTTAAAAATAAGTAATTCCTGTAATTGTGTTTCTTATTTACACAAATGAGTTTCCAAAATGTTTTGCTTTAATTAAAGGTGAACCAACTGAGTTGTTGCAGGAAACTATTTATTTCAACAATTCGTTACCATTGCATCCCATTATTTGACCACTATGACTGATAGTACTCACATTTCACATCGACATAAGTAATATCCCGAACTTCATATTTTTGCAATCCATCCGGACATATTAGATTGCTTTCCATACCCTTCCTAGAATTAAATACAGCTAATATTTCACGTAAAAGTTGAGGCGACTATCTCGTTTGCACAGGCAAGGGGTGAAAAGCCAAGGGGTGAAACTGAAAACCAATCGAATTTCACGCAAGCCCCTCGACACACCAGAGGGAACAGCTGAAGGAGACGTGGCGTAGGAACGCATTCCTTTCCTTAGTTCCCTCCGCTCACTATTCTGGACCTCCGGCAGGGATCGGTTTTATCTCTTTCTCTCTCTCGCGTCCCTAGTGACTCCGAGAAGCGCAACTCCAAGTGGTGAGCATGCGTCATCTAATCCAAAAGGGAGGACGTCACCCGGCGTGTGTGGGGGAGGGGAGGAGAGAGGAGGGGGAGGGAGGAGAAGGATACGATATATGTTTGCCCTATCCTTCATACAAATCCTATCAGACACGTAGGTTTTACCTTCATCCCTCCAGAATTCCCTCTTGCTCCATAATCCCCATGTTAATTCCACATTACCTGAAGGAATTGGTTTAGGTAACTCAAAGAAGAACTTTTAAGTGAATAAGTATTTTTCTTTCCAATAATACAATTTAGTGTAAAGAGTAATTGTTAATGTTAGTCACAGTATTTATTGAGGTGCTTTCTAGAGATCCCAGTCAGCATTTAATGTAACTCCGCCATAGCTTCTAATTATGATCATCACCACTTTGACATGAATCCGTTACTAACTGCTTAGTACTGCGTAAAGTTGTCTTGTAACGGCAATGTTATCCAACGAAACGTCGGATGTAAAACTCCCTGACATGGTGGAGAACCTGAGAGCACTTCATGCATACATTACGCCGGGTAAACACAAAATCTTACTTAGTACTGTTTATTACAGATGGAGTAAGTCTAATCTTTAAGAAGCGAATTGCAGTATGCCATGCTTATATGGTAAACGCTACAAAAATCTAAATTTTTTGACAATTCATACACCCAAGGAAATAATATTTCCTAGATAACGAGGGATATTTACAAAAATTCAATTCCATTTTCTGATTACAATTCTACTCCCACGATAAGGAGACTAAATTACATTCAAATTCAACTATAAATTAATACTACGTTCTCTAGTGAACTTTATGGTTGGTAATTATATATATATATATACATATACATACATGCATATATTTATAACATAAAAAATACAGGTAAAGTAACTAAGAGTGAAGGTACATTTTCACTTTAAAATTCATTCATGTGGAAACCTATTACCATTTCCGTAATAAAATTTAGAGTGAAAGAGAAAACTTGTACACAAGCAATTTTAAAATTGGAGCCATTGGGAATGATTTTTAGTGAATATAATTTTCCTGTTAATTAATTTATTTCTTAGAAAATTACTTCCAATCCTAAGTGGCGTTCATAGTGAAATTACGGTAACTAAAGTCGAATGGATAATATTGCCATCCCACTTGCACATGCCTCTTACTCTAAGCAAACTGAGAAAAAAATCATGGGCTATTTTAATAAAATGAACATACCGTATAGTAAACAATATCAGAATAAAAATAACAGGAGCAGCCAATATCACTGGTAAATAAAAATTTGAAAATGGATTTAGTGATATAGTAATTAAGGTAATAGCACTAAGACTTAAAGTGGCTTGGAATCTTTTGTAGTGGTACACGAAAGTTTATTGACGATATTGTTCCCGAAAAAAGGCCAATCGAAAAGTGAACAAATTGTTTTATCATGTAAAATTATCTATTTCTTTAATAACATTATATTAATATATTATTATTTTGTCAATGTTAAAATCTGAATAAACTTAAAAAAAACGCTCCCCTGTTGCATTATTAGCTGCTCCTTTAAGAGTGCCTTTTGATTGAAGACTGATCATGATATGCATGGGCAATCAGCACGAAAAAGTACCCATGATGCACAGCCTGGTGGATTCGGGTATATTCAAATGTTGAGGGAAACAACGGAAGCGGAAGAGAGGGGAGGGGGGAGGCCAGCAGATTCATTTTCCCTTACTCCCCGCGCTTTTCCATTTTCATGACTCTGGAGCCCAACCATTAGGACTTCCACCCTAGATCAAATTAGACTCAAATTACAGTGTGTTGCAATTGCAGTGAGCGATGCGGCGTTAATTTCAATCCTCCTCGAGTAATCAACGTCTCTCATCAATATTATATTAATTTGATTCCCACGGATTTAGGCTTGACTAAGTGGCATGCGCGCTCACGAAGTGTCGCACTAAGTATTTTCCACCAACATTTTATTCTTGTACAAATTACCATTTCAATGCATAAGTTATAATCAGATTTTTAAAATTTGCAACGTGACGTGGGTTATATATACTCTGAGTAGGGTTTAAGGAGGTGGGTATGAGGGGAGCATTTTAGCGGTTAGTAGCCATAGTTAGGTATGGTAGATGGAGAAGGGGCATGTCCTAATTCTCCCCTTACTGTCCCCTTTTCTCCTCCAACTATCATCCCATACGTAGCTATGCTGACCAAACCCATACCCATCGTCCATAATATCTTCCTCAGAGTGTGTGTGTGTATATATATATATATACACACATATATAATATATATGTATATATATTCAATTCAGGAAAACTCAGACTATCAGCAAACAATAACACACTTATATACATACACACAGAAAGAAACACTTAATAAAGAAAGACCCACATAATAAAGAAATATTTTGGGGCTTGCTTGACCCTTAGTCTTGGTCTCCCAGATCGACGAAGGGGCAAGCAAACCCCGAAATATTTCTTTATTATGTGAGTCTTCCTTTAGTAAGTGTTTCTATCTGTGTGTATGTGTATAAGTGTGTGCGTGTGTTCGTGAATATATATATATTCCCTTTCATATTTAAAAGGATTGTGGTTAATGATGAGGCTTGTGATTCGAAACTACTTCTTGACTGAAATAAAAAAAAACTAATATTTCTACCTCAGTATGCCGAGTTTGGTCTATTATTGTTACAATTGATTTTTAGCTTTAAAAATAACTCTCTAAAATGGGTGAATTAACTGTGAATGCAGTTTAACGGAGGAATAATAGCTGTAACATTGTGCCTGTGGCTTTATACCATCGTTCGCCAAATTGTGCCATTCTGTACCAATGTTCGAAATACTTTGCGCTTCAATTTTGAAAGAGTATTACGAATTTGACTTCATAAAATAATCACAAAGGTTAATAGAATCTCATTTTTTTTATCACAGGCTGAGAACATTTAAGCCACTTTCGGTGCAGAAAGGATGGACACCTGGGAATTGTTGATTTTTTAGCCACATTTAACTGAAACGGATGGAAACAATTGAAAAACGGAATAACGATCGACCCGTAACCCAGTGAGGTGCACTTTATGCGTCCCTATTAAACCATCCTAACCCTCCTTCCTAAAGGTTAAATTAACTCTCTATAGGGGGAACCTGGAGAGCCAAACTTGTTTGCCTCACATGGAAGGATTCGGGGGCGATAAAATCTCCCCATTATCTCATGACCTCTTTCAATCACGCTCATTGCTTGTAGGGTAACTTCTTTCTGCTACTGTGGTATCACGAAGTTCGCCAACAAATGCTTATAAGAACACTTCGAAAAAGGTAAACATTTATTTCATGCGAATTTATATACAATTTATACGATATATTCTTTATTGTACTTCTAACTTAATTTAAAAATTACATCAATTTTGGAAATACTACTCTGTATTGGAATGGAATTAAGTAATAAAAATTCTCGAAAGGATTTATTTGGCCCTCTCAGGAAAATCCCGTCAAACTCCCCTACCCGGCCTCACCTTTATTTTCTTATTCCACTTTGATCGAATTTCAGCCATGTCGTGAGAACATTTTTTTTCCACTCATTCATTAATTCACTCATCCTTGATTAAAACATGAATCAAACGAGGTGGAAGCGTCAAAGATTTAAAATCACGTTCATAAATTTTCCTCTTATCCTCCTGGTGGATCTTGCGGGTCTGGCGGTGTTGGAGGGCCGTGCTGAGTTTTCCAGAGCTGCAGTGAAACTCCCTTTCCCTCCAACCCCTTCTCCGTGTCTCCTTCGGGATCGGAGCTCGTTCGCGACTTCCATCTTCGCTCCCCCCTCCCCCCCACCCCCCCCCCCCCCCCCCCCCCCGCCCCCCCCCCT
>WURS02425300.1:0-16379 GCA_011762765.2 Rhinocypha anisoptera
TGTGCCAACGTGTAACGGCCAGGGGAGGGGGGGAGGGGGCCAGGGTGCGTGGGTTGGTGGGGGTATGGGGAAAGAGATAAGGATCGGCAGGTCGAAGATGAAGGAGAGAGAATTAGGGGAGGAGGGAGGGTTTTGTAAAAGGGGAGACGAAAGGAGGGGAGCCCCTGCTCCTATTACCATCTATTTTATTCACTTGTTTTACAATTTTCCCGTCACTAAGCAACCAATTGTCTTTGAAGGTGTAAAAACTCATTTTTATAACTAGAAAAACACGCACAACGGTGCCCTAGGTGGAGAATGAATTATTCACCTGGCCGGGATTCGAACCCCCGACCTTTCGGATTAGCAGACGAGGCCGAAGTCGGCGAGAAAGTAGGAGAAGGCTTCATCCTCCAGCGAAGCTGCTTCAAATAAATTTGTTGATGATTGATTTTGGTTGACGTGGGGACTAAACGTGCCCGTGTGCATTCTCGACCGGGGCCCCTCTCCTCCTCCAGCAGTAGGTCCCCCCCCCCCGTGTTTCCTTCTACGTTTACTCCACAGTGCGGTAAAACCTGAGGTTTTTTTCTCATTTTCGTCATGTTAAAATATGTTTCCCTTGGAGAACTACAAATGGATTACTGATTGAAACATATATTATATTAATTATTTAAATTTCTAATCCTTACTATCACCGACGTAGGAGGGAAAACACTAAACTGATTGACTGAAATATCACTTTATAACTAAATAAATTAATAAATGTACACATCAACATGTATTTACACATAAAAAAACATCCAGCCACGAGAAGAATTTAAACTACAAGAAAGGGAAATGTGAAAGGATTAGAAACGTAAAAAATTGGAGAACACAAATTGTGGGGTGGATGGAAAAAGACGTTTCAAAATAGTATAAATATTTTCCAACGTGGAAATCAAACCGTTAACCTCTTCACCATTTCTGTTCAACCGTTTATATGTTCCTATCTCGTCCAATTTTTTCATTATTCATCGCGTATTTTTGTCATTTGTCTTTTATATGAGTATAGACGTGTGTATGTATAAGGCCACGTGGGATCCATTTACTACTTCGGTTATGCGCGCCTCGAAAGTCATTGTACTTCTTTCCACTCGTGAGCCTGTTGAATATGCTCTATTCCTGTCTCCCCTGCTGTATGTTCGTTCTCTTTCGTTAGTGACGAGGTGCGGAAATCCCGAGAGAGAAATGAAGCTGGGGAGAATGGTGTCTATAAACCCCCTCTTATACCAAAGTGAAAATATGGATGGTTGATCATTACTGGTAGTAAAATCGAATGGCAATGGAAAATCCCCCCCCCCCCTTACATCTGCATCCGTCAGACACCCTGCAATCCGTTCGATGATTCGGGCAGGATGTTGGTTACAAATATTTATACACTGAGGTCAAATCTTTTTCCTTCGATTCGGGGAATTTCCATCTCTCTCACCAAATTTTTGTGACCGTAGTCTTTCATGTTAATATCCTTTATGCTGTTAATATCTTTCAAGCCTTGTCCCCATCCCTGTCTGTGTCCATTCCTCTTCTATGGTGATGAGTGACCAACAATCCGGGAACCATATTTGTCGAACGAATCCAGAGCGAAGTGTTTTCTATAGACCCCCTCAGATTCCTCACTTGGAATATTTATTCGTCGCGGAGTAACTGATAGCACGTTCCAGCGACGTCCAAGAGGTCCGTTGTGTGCAAGTCCCGGCTGAGGAAAAAGTCTTTCAGTTTTGGAGTCCGCGTATTACCATCTTCCTCACGATATTTTGTGCTCGCCTTTTTGTGTACTACCATCAGTTTCTCTATTTTGTAATGTTTGTCGTTTTCTAATACATTCTCGTACTTGTAATATGTACACGAGAATATTGTATAGGAGAGAATTATATATTTGTATAGTCTCAGTAACCACCATATTCGACGATCACCTCCATGAGCGGCCTTTTTCCATATGCTCCATGCAAATTTCCCTTCCCTTCAGCGATCACCTCCTACAGCGGCCATTATTTGGTATACCGATAGTTGGACGCTTAAGACAGGTTTCACTACGTACGTAGTGCACTTCAGAATAAGGTCTAACCGTTGTCAACCGAGAAAAAGTAAGGAATTAATTTAAATTTCCGGTGACTGAGTAGCCACGTTTGCCAGAGTGAAGAGCAGGAATGAAGGAATGATAGGTGAAAAGCCGAGGAATGTTCAGTGATTGGGACACGTATGGGAGAAGGGGATTCTGGGTGGTGCCATTGGGGAAATTCCCTGGCAAATATCACCACGCACATGTGCATATGTTGTTTCAAAATAATGAGAGGCATTGTTGCGTCCCCCTTTGTAAAACCTGACACACGGTTCATGCCCATTCCTTCGCATAACTAGTTGTGCATCTGATCCTGGTTAGTAATGCAAGTGGATTGCATTGACATTTACCAACAGCTGACTTGCTTGGCCATGAGTCACGTGTCCCTATATTCGTTTCCATACACTCACTATATTGTGTTTAAAAAACAACATAGGATTTTGATAAAAAAATCATTACGACTTGCATTTCCTCCTCATATTCGTCAAACTTTCAGTTACATTAAAATGCTCGGGTTAATTTTCCACACTGACCAAATTTGCCGTAGGCAAATCCATGAATAGCAGACAGACAGTGCACCGATAGTGACAGATTATGAACTTTCTCATCTTGAGATGCAGTGTGGGCGTACGTAAGTGATATGATTGGTTGGAGCATGAGTTCAGTAAATGGGGTGTCACTAAATGGCATAGAAATTGACTAACACGTACTGTTTTCACAGTTATATAATGTTAAAATTCCTGTGGACAAGCCAAAGTTATCGGTTTATTCAGTGTGTGTATTCGGCGTGTTTTACGTGCATGCCAGAAATTTAGTGAAAGATAGGCTATTAAAAATTACTAATATTACTGAGGTTTTAAGAAGCAATTTACCGAAATTAGTTTCATCATGTCAGCATGGAAAATACACACAGTTGGGACTCAGGAACTGAAATTAATCGTCAAGTGGTACATCGAGTTAATTACTAACAGAGTCCGAGCAAAGTGTAAAATTGAGATAGAACAAAGATTTCTTCTTAGAACGTCCCGCCGTCAGATGCAAGCAGAACAAATCCGGTGAAACGTATTGAATCGTTCTCGATCGACCCCTCACGTTTCACAATGCCTTCGAGGTTTGCGCTGAAGTCGTGGATTATAAAAACGATAAATTAAGTTTTTAATATATTGCACAGCAGCGCCAATCACCAGTTTGGCGCTACAATTATACGACGGAAAAATCAAATAAAAACACATCCAACCATCCCGAAGTGGTAGTTCATCTCTGGATCCCTCGATTGGAATTTGATCTTTAAATCAAAATGAAAGAATTTACATACTTTTATATATATATTTTGGCATCAGTGGATGCAAAACCATAAAGGCATTCCAAAAATTCAAAAAAAGCATAGTGAAAATAAAAAAGTAATGGTTATTCTAATTTTTTTGTGTCTCTGTTTATTTAGCCTGTTGTTCTTTATGCTTCTTAAACCTTGAAATTGACATCAGTGACAGAATAAATAATCAGAAGTTGGGAAAGAAAGATAGAAAAATATACGGTGCCTCGATAGGTGCAGGTGTATGGAGAACAAGAACTAATGATGAAATAAATGAACTCCATGGTGAACCAGACATCATTACAGTGATAAAACAAGGAAGACTTCGTTGGTCTGGACACACGAGCGACGCATGGAGGAAAATAGGGCGGTTAAAAAAAATTTCGTCGGCACACCAGGAGGAAGGAGAAGCAGAGGAAGACCAAGAAAGCGATGGCTTGATGATGTAGAAGCTGACCTAAGAAGACTGGGGGGGGGGGGTCAAAAGATGGAGACGAGTTGAGGAAGATAGAGAGAAGGATGGAGAGGCAGATAATTCCGAACCTCAAGAGTCCTACACAGAAGGAGAAAAAAGATTATTTAGCCTGTTTCAATTTTCACCATTATTTAATCACATATATGAACAACCTTAAGTACACTTTTGCGTCTTCTCCAGGGGAGATGGCAGGGGATGCTTTCACACAAGGAATTTACACTTACGTTCATAATCATTTACGCGGCAGAAGCTTTTTTATAATTTAAGTTAAACAATTCATATTTTATTTTATTAATTCAAATCCGGAACAAATATTTAGGGTTTGTGTCTTAGCGCAGTTCATGCCTTCTAGATACCAACGTGTAAGGCAATACTAAGCACTTCTTCCTGATGACATGCATTGAGTGGCATAGTTCCCTTCTCTCTTCAGTTGCTGAATTACATTAACGAAAGAGACGACAGAGCGTCTTATTTCATCGATTCCAGCCGACTACGAAATCTCTTTGAATATGTTCTTATCGGTTACCGCTTATTCAAAAAAGATTCTTGACTTTGCAGAAAGGACAAGTGACATTATGACACGATAGAAGAAAGGACAAATACAAGTGCAAGTATAAATTTGAAGCAGATTATTTCAAGGAGGAGGTTAAATGGATTTTAAAAACCCCGTCATACTATGGTAGATCAGATCACGCCCGGAAAACCAGGGAGATAGATTGTAGAACAAATAGATTTAAAATGTCATTTTTCCCCCAACCATTAGAGATCAGAATAAATTAGGTACTAGGAATCCTTAGGAAGAGTAGTGTATGTATTTTATTTTCACCCTGTATGTTTTCTCTCGTTTTATTTATTATATATCAAATGTTATTTTACTTTGTTTCCGCATGAGATGTATATTTATTGTGAAACGATTAGTATTCCTAAGTCTAACATTGTCCCACATGTTGTGGATGGTGTTCTGATATTTTATTTTATTTTGCATGCAAGTTGTTTCATTCTGAGTGAAATGTGTTTCTTAACATTTGCCTTGGGAGTAAATGTGAATGTTTGGTGGTGGCTCACCCCCTGCCACACACCCTTGCTTGCAGGGTAATGCTTAGAAGTAGAAGTGTTTATTCTATTGACTCAACTTTGAAGAAGAGAAAAAGGCATTGAAGACAATGAATGGCACAGTAGAGCATGAAATACGAGGAGGTGAATTTCCTTTACTGTATATTGTAAAATAATTCATTATTGCCATCTGAATGAGGTCATTTTGGGAGTTTTCTAAAATGATTTCTATGGAATTCATCCTGAAAAACCACAGACGTATTTATATTAATATAAGCGTGAGCGTCCATACCGTATGTAAGAGTTTCAATGTGGGTAAACAATGACACAAACTTATTTATTTTAATTAATTGTAATGGAATAGGAAAAATATATGAACTTTGTTATTTTTTTCATGATATACGGTTTACCACTTCAAAATGGAATTTTTTTTCATGGGTAAGGAAATTTATTTCACTGAATAAATACCGTTTTTACTCTGGTTATTCCCCCCTTCATATTTCTCCAAAATTTCTATCGAAGATTTGAGATATGGGACAACAAATAAACAAATGTATCATATGGCTAAAAAAAATTGTTCTTAAACAAGAGAGGGATATGTAGGTGTTATGGGTAGTATCTACGATAATTCTATAAATAACATATTTATGAAAGACTGAGTTTTTACATTACACATTATTATGTCCTCTGTACCTCGCTGCAGAATCTTCTGCGAGAACAATTATTTGATCAAAAAAGAAATAACTGTTCGCACACAGAGTGATAATGAAATAGATAAGGTATTTACTCGTCGCGTTGGCTTATCGAACTCGAGTTGCTTAAATGTGCTATAATTTTGACTATAAGTGGCAATCATCATGGGGAATGTCTACACATTTGTATCAGGACGGTTCTTTACGATTGTGACCCTATGAACATTGGTAATGAATCGATAAACTATTTTTAATCGATATGAATCCCCTAATCTACAGGAGGGGGGCAGGTTTGTGCTGCAACAGCTTTTACTGCAACAACATTTACTAGGAATACAATTTAATGGTAAGACAGTGTCGTAGAACATAATTTTAAATACATTTCCTTTAAAACCCTAGAAGGGGGATCATGAGTAAGGTAAATTACGATAGTTAATTTCCCTGAAATATTGAGTTTTAGTGGATATAGGTAACGCTGGATATTAATTAAAAGCATCGCGCTCAATATATCCGGTAGTGTAAGTGGTAGAGTTTCAATAAGCGCGATGAACTTCTTAAAGGACACGGGAATATCAAACTAATGATAATTCAAACATATTATTTCGTCATACGTCTCATGATTCGGAGATACTTCGTTTTTTTGAGCGGGAAGAACATTTCCTTAAATGGAATAGAGTAGGGATGCACCCGCGTCCACAAACGTCAAAGCAGCAAAGTTTTTTACTTCCCAAAGAATATCAAGTTCATCAGTGAGGGATTTAAAATTCAGACTGAACCGCCCATTCTTATTCTGACGTAGAGCAATGCGCAATTATTAAAGACCAGTATACCTGGGCACGTAGAGATTTATCACAAAAGGGACACCATATTGAAGGTTTCGTTCCGATAAGTTCTGGGAAGGTTCTCAATATTTCACTTTCGTATGTATACCTAAAAATACACCTACTTACCAATAGTGATTATAAGCTGTATATAACATAAAATGCAAGGTGATTAAAATTCAACAGATTACGCTGAAAAAGGAGTTAATAATTGAATTGGATTTCATATTGGGAAATCGGAGCTCTCACAACATTCGGTTTTTTGATTTTTAAGACCACTCAATCACGCTGGGATCCCAGGACGTTTTTCTTGGACTTCATGCTACGTGTCGTAGACATTGATATTCGATACTTCCTTATTAATTAATGATTCATTGAATGAAGCGCAAGTACACATTTTATTTTTTTAAAAGATCGTCGGAAAAAGTATATATTTAAATCTATTTATCTCTATCAGGCAACATTAGATTTAATAGACGAATGGCGATTAAAATGTACGAATGAATGCCATTCCGAATTTCTCCAAGGTTAGCGAGAAATGTTGCTTTTAACATTTGTCAGATCGCATCTGGAATATTCGTGGGACTTGGAATCCAATTGGAAGGTACTTGAGATCCATGGAAAGAGGATATATCGTGAGGGGTGAATAAAATACACAGGAAGGTTGAGCGATTATAAAGTCTGTTGCGTCAAGAGAGGGAAATTTAGAGGCGGTGAAAATAACTTCAGAAGGTATGAGAAGAGAACGTTTACAACAATCCCTTCCTTTTCTTCCCATTATGTTACCATATCGGTAGAGAGCTTTATTGAACACAGTGAAGACGCAACATGAAAACCGCTTAGAGCACAATCACCCGCTCAAAACCCATGGCGAAGCTTGCTGGGTTATGATGCTGATGAGGACAAGTGTAACTCATGTTCATGGAAATACACAATAGGGGCACTAGGGACAAAACTAACAGTCATTCGCTTTGAAATCCACAGATGGTATGGTAGTATTTAAATTATAAGAATAATATTAGCTTTTAATTTTGTAATATCTCTTCAAAATTCACTTAATTCTATGCAAGCTGTCTATTACCGAAATGGCTATTATTGAAATCTGCAACAGTTTTCCTGATGTGATATGAAAATGTATAATTTTTCAAAGTTAAAGTAACTTCCAAAGTTCATAATTGTCAAAGTTCCGAAGTTAATAATTTTGTTTCAGTTAAAACGTGTTCAATGAGTTAACATTTAGTGGCATTCATTTCCTGGTCATTTATTATTTGATTCGACTCTCTGCCACGATCATATTTATCCAAAGAAATTTTGCTCTTCGCCTAACCCAAGTTCCTTTCATTATTATTTCTTTGATCGATAAGTAAAGGATATTGTTTATATTCTGTTACCATTATAATAAAATTATTTTAGTGCCAGATGAATAGTTATTGAGTTTAGTATAAATATATTTTTCCCTTTTCTGTAGGCTTTACTGTAGTTAGTGAAATAATTCTTTAAACCCAGTAATATCATCAAAATAGTAAAGCAGACTAAAAAATCCTATATTTAATCATTGATAGTACTTTGATATAAGAATGTTTTCAGTTTATTTTTGCCAGCTTGTCTCCATTGTGAATTTAATAGCAATATTTCTAAGAAAATATGAAATTACATATTAAAAGAACCTTTGTTATAAGATTTTGACGTTGTTTCTTAGTTCTCTCTACCGAATGAGCAGCAACACTAGACAAGTTGACTTTGTAAAAATAACAAGAGAGGACTTTACTGGATTTTCATGGTGCTTAGAAATAAATATATAAACTATGCTTTTCACTTCAAACTTAGTTACATATTCGCAACAAGATTCGCTAAGGTGGGTTATACCTGAAGGTACTTCATTAGTCGTGAATAAATAAATTAATATTAAGTGGAAAAGCTAAGTACATTTATTTATTTCCTGTAAGCTATAATAGAATAAATAGCATTAAAACAGTGATTGAATGAACTTTGATACAATTGGAACTACAATACAGAATAAGTTTTAAATATCATATGACGGAACACATCATCCGACCTTGAGTTAGAATTCAGAGACAGGTTACTTCGGTTTAGTAGTCAACACACCTGCCCACATAAACCAGGGAGACGAGTTGTTATTAATCATCCATTCATATGTTTTATAAAACCCTCGAAAGCCCTCCTTGTAACACAGTAATATTTATCGCAAGAATAAATGAGGAAAGCCTTTTACTAAATACGTTTGAAATTTTATATAGGTGGCATTTAATTTGTATGGAGATTAATAATCATAAATCACAGTATTACTATTGATTAAAATGTCATAAACTGTCTGAACTATCCCAAAGAATAGGATGGCGAACAGGCAAAATTTTGATTGCTATCAATCTTTAGCCGTAATGATAATCTGATTTTTGGTTAAACTGCTAATATGTGTTAATGATTGGAATTATTCTAGGCTAAAAGGTTTTTTATGTCCTATTTATCCATCACAATTAAAGGTTGTAATATACACATAGATTTTTTACGAGAATCATGATTGAAAGTAAAAACCTAAATGAAAACTTCTGAGAAGGTAGGGTAATGGATACATAAATGTTCTTATCATTTAGTTATAAAACTACCTGAAATAATAGCTATTGGTTACATTTTAAATTTAATCCAAAAAATAAACTGATAAGAACAAGGTCATCACATTTAACGGCAGCTGTTAAAGTACCGTGATCATGCAACGAGGTTTAAGGACATATCTGTTTAAAAGGAAATGGTGTTTTGTTTTTTATTTGTTAGATGACTTACGCAATCAACCATAAGCCTATGTAAAATTGATATGTAGCTAATTATATATTTTGACCCCTAAGACACATAGGTTTTGGGGTTCTTAATTTTTTATTTTTCTAAAGAAGGTTCAATTTATTTATTTCTCTGACTTAATAATTATTCGCCATATTATTTTCTCCGAAAGTAGATGCCTTGCAGAAATTTACTTGCACAATGAAGGTGAATATTTTTTCGATAAAAGTATTTATTCTCTGTTGAAGCTCCTTGTAAATATATTTTTTTATATTTTTGGAAAGTTCTGAAAATTCAATAATGTTTTACAATATATCAATGCAACCAAAACTCATAATTGCTACCTTTTCACATTTTCCAAGGAAACTAGTTTTGCATAAAAGTGGAGCAATGACGAAAGAAGTGAAGAGGAGAGAATGAACGTGTTGGCGCTAATTTATCCCGTGGAGCTTCGAAACTTCGACCTTCAAGGAAGCCAGCGGGCGCTCAGACCACAAGAATAACGGTTACGGGAAAAAGATACAAGAATACATGTATTCGCTTTAGAAGTGTCGGGCATTCAACAATACGCATATTAGTGTCAACCTATGCCTGGTAAAACTTAAGGATACTAGGTTAGTAAAAAGTTGTTACAAACGAACAACGAATTGCCACGAGTGTATTAAAATATTTGGGATGGTAATCACTTTTTCAAGGTAAATTAAAGTACTGATTGAATTTGTTGTTTAAATTGGAGGCCAATCAATTTTCCGAGGATTTTAGACACTTATTAAAAACCCCACGTTGCTACCAATGGTAGTAGATCACTGACGAAAAACCGGGTGGATTGATGGTAGAAGAGATGGATTTAGAACGTCATATTTTTCCTCTTACTATTGGAGATAAAAATATTGCAGGTGTAAAGGAAATAATTGGAATTAAGAGTTTACATGTTATTTTGAATTGGTCTTAAATGTGATAATATTATATTTGACACATTGATATTATAAAATAAAATAAATATTGATTAAATTGTCTCTGCATGAATTAATATTAATTGACACCGATTACTTTGCATTTAAGTAGTTTCTTGGCTGATGAATAGTATCTAATATTTCAGGTGATGGTTCACTCCGTACCACACGCCATTGCGGCTGTATTACGTAGAATTAAATGGGACCTCTTACACTCTTGGAATAAGAATGTTTAAATAATGATCGAGAGATTAAAATAGGATATATCTGTGATAGAATAATAGTTCAACTCCATGTCTCTGTGGCCTGCTTCGGTGGCGGCGGGGTAAAGTCATAGTCAACCAATCAAGACAGCAGGTTCAAATCCCGGCTAGGTGAATATTAATCCTCCATGTATATATATATTTCGCCTTTTGCATAGTCTTATATTGTGCGAACCGAACTGAATGAATGCTGCGATTGGCAACTGTACATTAAAAATATAAACATAAATGAAATGGAACAATGTGACTTTTGAAACGGTTATTAATAAAGTATTAATTTACGAATTACAGTATTTTCAGCATTTAATGAGGCTTATGTGGGATCAACTCATGCAGCTTCTTCATGGATTTTCACCTTGGAGGTATTTGAACTGAAAGGCATATAAAATAGCCTTAAATTGCCACACATGTGTGCATGATAATATGAATTAAAGGTGAATATCACATTTTTATTTCAGATGTACCTGAGCTATTCAGCTAAAAAAATATCAAAATGTGATTGAAGTAAGAAGCAGAAAATAAATATCGAGTCAGAATTTGAATTATGATGAAATGCTCATTCGCTCGCATGCCGGTAATGAGAGTAGTAACTTAAAAAAAAAATACAAAGCAAGGTATTTTCTTTCTTTTACAAATTTTGAAGAGCCTTTGGAGGATTAGCCAAAATCCACGGAATACCATCGAGAGAAAATGCAACCAAATCGATTTATTGGAAGATTCAATCTAAATCTCAAAAATAGGTAGTTTATGCAGTAAAAGTAGGCTGAGAAGACTTGGCATCCATATTCACTAGACTTGTTTAGTTATTCAGAGTAAATGGAAAAAGACACTAGTAACTCTTGAAGAAGTGAGAATTAGATGGGTAGGATATATAGAGTTCAATGAAAGATGTTCAACCTGAAAAATTGGAATGGAGCAATTTTGACCTTACAGAATGCATTACAGCTCCAGCTGGAGAGAGGAGCTGAGTTTAGGAAGAACGTAAAGAGAAAACAATTGATTCAATTCTTCAAATTTGAAACGGAAACCAAGCGAAATATCAAATCGAGGCACAAGGGTGGAAAGGCATAAAACTGTTTTAAGCTGCATATAATACAACAGTGTCTTATCAGTCCCGTTGTGTGTGAAAATTTGAAAAATCGACGAGATGCAATTCATACGACCAATTATTTGAGGATGCAACACTCAGTCAAAAAAACCTACTGGATCGCTTTTGCCGGATATATGCATCAAAAATAGGAAGAAATGAGGAAGCGAAGTTCAAGATTTTTACTTTTCAAAACCGGTTGACGGCATCTAAGACACTGAAAAAAATTTGAATGAATGTAACTCTGTTCATCATAAAAATACTTATTATCGTGTTATGATTAAAACACAAAGTCAGTTTTCACGATGACTCTAATAACCAACCACGGTTTGGACTATTTGTGTCGATTTTCTGCCACCAAATGATGCTAAAGTATGTCGAGAGCGTGATCATTTATTAAAAGTTAGTGTGGATATCGACGCATAATGTTTTATTATTAACGCCGTGCCCTTATTTGGATGTATTTTCATGAGAAAGGAGGCAAATGGTAAAGGGGTTATTTTGGGGAAAACACCTTTCACTAACGGGAGGTGATCAGTGCTAAACCGTAGGAATAAGATGTTAGTTAAGCCTTAATTAGTATGGAACTCCGGAAAGAAAGGGTTTTGAATATTGGAGGTGAGCGCAAAGGACAGGAGGATTCCAAAATGCGGGCGCGGAGACGGAGGGAGTCGGAAATGGAAAAACAGGCGAAAGAAGAAGAGAAACAAAGAAATCAGCCAGCCAATCAGCATAAGAGGGATCATGAGGGAGTGATCGAAATTTACATTGCAATATATGCAACTATGAATTCCCTGGAGAAGAGGGAACGAACATTATTCAGTTATATGACTGTCTTTGTTCAACAGTTGCATAATAAATGGTGTTAATGAGAACTTGCCACAATATTTAATATAAAAGCTCAAATTGTTAAATCTTTTACTGAGAAAAAATTGAACATGATGACGCATCGAATAATTCCTGCGAAAACTCATTGTCCCTCGCAGCCGTTTGGACTGAAAGTTGTGTAGCTCCTGCCTTCAGTTGGTCTATCGTTGTCAAAATGACATCGGAGATAAGCACACGTTATGAAATTATAGAGATTACTACATGATTCTGGGTATACATTAAAAGGACAGTATTAAATTTGACAGCATTCGACTGCCCAGATGTTCCGAATATTACAGGGGGTGAAAAATAAGCATGATGTTATCCTACATGTGTTATGATAAAAAGCCTCTGAAGCACTAAGATTTCGTCTCTAGAGCCGTAACTGTTCCCTAATGTCACATTTCTCCGAGCAAAGAATTACTTTTGGCTCAACGGAGCAAATTCAGAGGGTAATTTTCCCAATGTGGATTGACCATACTTGATCAAATCCTGGCTAAAGATATTTCCAAATGAAACGAGAATTTTACTAACCATCAAACCACATGACTGGGGTTTATAAAGAGCTGATTCCAACTCAGATACTTAGAAAGATGAGGTTCTTTACGAGAGTATGAACGAAACTGCCAATTACGTCGGTAAAAAGTTTATGGATAATGACAGTAGCAGTGAAAATCGAAGATTTTCCAGGAACTATGAGTTAAATGTTCCCTGCTTCATTTAAATCAGTCATCCACTAGTATTATGCCGAAGGCAGAGCTAAATCTTTACCCATCGGATACTAAGAAGTCGTAGTAAAACACATTCTTAATGGTTCGTCATCATTGACAAAACTAATAAAATGTCGAATATCGAAATAAATCATTCGCTGTGGCTATGGTACATCGACAAAAGAAACATCGAATGCGTGGAATGCGTTTTTTAAAGGAGAAAACGAAATTGACCGCAATAATTGCGGGAAAGAAATGTTGAACAAGTTGCAAAATATTTCAAATCTTAATTTCGTGTATTTAAACGAATACAATCAATAAAGGCGGACGCTATTCGATGGCATGCAAGTTCTGGAAAATGATATGACATCATTTCATTCATAAAGAATTATTAAATAGTATAATTCGAAGACGTTAATTTTTAATTACTTCATTCACAACCCATATAAAAATGTACCTTGAGATACATCATTCTTCATATCTACATATTCCTTATTGCACATACACTACCTTATTCCTTGTTACACGATAAGGTAGTGTACTATTCCATATCACACTACCTTGTTGCCGCTCGAATGAATTCAATACTCTTGCAAACTTTCATGGCTTGTAAAGTCCATTCTAGTGCAAACGCAGTCAACTTCTCCTTACTTTCGATCACCTATCATATGCACTGTAATTGGTACTTCTTCTTTTGGTTGTGGAAGTACGAAATGGTAAAATCAGTAAGCGTGTCTTCCAGAGTCTTGTCCTGGTTGGATATAATCTGAACTCTGAAAATCTCTTATGTACAAGAAACTTAGATGCAGATATGGGAAACGCAGAACTACGAATTGAATCATCAATCTGAGAGGAAGATAATTTTATAGTCAAACACCCTGAACACCTGGAAGCGATCCTCCACCTCACAACTCCCTACAACTGAATACACCTGCCATATATACAGCGAATGCTCCGCTGTAAGTGCGTAAGATTCTTTTTTTTATGTAGACAGGAAGGTCCGATCGCTTCTATGCTGGAGCTTGCCATGGTCTCTGAATAATCAATTCAAAGATTTGGAAAATCTTTGCTTTCAAACAATTCCTTCATTCATCACAAATGAACTCAATTTAAAATACGTATAGAATCTAAATTTGCAAAAAAAATGACTTAGAACCCAACACTATTATATTCGGCAATTACAATAGTTGAAAAAGTAGAGGAAAGGAAAGAAATAAAGGGATGGGTGTGAATGGGAAATATGTAGCTGAAGTGTAAATACTGGTGGAAGTGCTTTAGGAATTTAAGATCAAAACTAGCAGGGATGAAATTATAAACAGCATGAGAGGAAATAAACGTGAATAGAAGATTTAAATAATAACCGTCCTGCTATTTTGGAAGTTGACAAATGATAAAAACACCCTTGGACCCAATGTGAACCAAGTTGGTGCTGATTTCGAGGAAAGGATCAGAGAGTATCCAACAAGGAGCCAAATGGAACGTGCTCACTTATTCGCGGACCTAAGACGGATGTCGCAATACGGAGGGTAGCTGTTACGATGACGCGGAATTAGGATGTGATAGGAAGTGTTCAAAGGGATGAAATGGATGGATAATCAGGCGAAATAGTTTAATTTATGGAAGATAAAGAATACATTTTAGTACATGAATGCATAAGAGCGTTATATACTCTCGTGTACACAGTAAGAAGTTAATTTGGTTGTTTTCGTATCACGATCAGAGACGAATTATTCATGAATGCCCCATATTATCGAAGTTAAAAATATAATTTTCATAGTTATAATTCAATAATTAACGATACAATTCGAATTTTATATTTTTTACACGAGGAATTTGAAGGGAATTTTATCAGTACGAATCTTTACAACAGAATATATTCGAAAGCTTGACTTAAAAGTTAATCTAATGTAAAAAAATCTTGATTTTATCATAGCGTTAGAAACTGACAAGCACAATTTTTAATAATAGTTATTTTGTGCAAAGTACCACGTTAAATATCTATGGATTTTGCAATGATTTTAATTGGAAATATTAAAGCAATTTCTATCTCATTCCTGATTAGGATACGAAAAAAAATTGTCTCAATTTATATCATGTGTTACAATCAGATTGTTTTCGAAGATAAATACGTAGCTTTGCATGAATAAACTCACAACTGTTTACGGAATTTTCGTAAATAAAATGTGGTCGTCAAATCGGAATATTCCAAATATCGGGGTATTTCCTCTCAAAGTAAGTCCTAATAAAATAATAAGTCAAGTAATGATTTTGAATTTTGGTCATGATTTTGATTATAAAAAGCAAATAAATATACAGAACAAAGCAAGATAGCAAATAAATATAAACCCAATTTAACTTCTTATGATACACATAAGACAAAAATCACTCTTTCGCTGAAACACAAACGATGGTCGTTTTGAAGTAAAAAGAAATTAATGAATTAAATGACTGAATGAATTTAAAAGAAGGGAATTGAAGTCGAATCTTTTACTCTCAAGAAGTTATATATTCATACATAATAAATATATACTAGCAGACCTGCTGCCTTCTTTGCAGGTAGTCACTGTCAGGTGTTTTGTTGAGGTGAACTTTGTGTTTTTACTTGATTTAGCACTACTCAAGTGGGAGTAGAGTTAATTGTGTGTAAATGAGTATATATGTTTCCCAAAAATGAAAACAAGTTTTAGAATAGTTTGTGAAACATATAAGTAAACAATTTGCAGTAAAAAATTCATAATTTTCATTTCTCTGATCAATGCTCACTGTAGCAGACTGAGGAGATTACCATTTTTGAGATACAGTCACTCCCTTGATTCAGGTAGTCATAGCTAAAATGAGGGCAAATGTGCAGCCTTCTATTACACAGAGAGTCATTTTTACTTTTTTGCATACATT
Source organism: Rhinocypha anisoptera (assembly GCA_011762765.2). Taxonomy (NCBI): domain Eukaryota; kingdom Metazoa; phylum Arthropoda; class Insecta; order Odonata; family Chlorocyphidae; genus Rhinocypha; species Rhinocypha anisoptera. The sequence goes on from WURS02425300.1 coordinate 15,999, forward strand.
GGCTGGAGTTAAGTTTCCTTTTCTTTTTTATTTACTAAAAACTCACTCTAGTAACCTGAGGAGAGTACAATTTTTTGGGCATTAATACTACGCTCATTGAGTGATTATTATTTTAAAAATAAAAGAAATATTTCCGCCTTATATCGCATATTGAGCCTAGTAAAACTTTTAATTAGTTATTTTGTTGCAAAAAGTTTTCATTTTTTAATTCTTTGTTCACTATAATTAGTAGTTGACTGAGGAGAGTACCAATTTTCGCAAAATGATAGTGTGCACATCGCAGTTGTATTGGTGAAAATATAAACATCAAATTTCCGCCTTCTGTCACAGCGCCTTAAGAAAATAAAAAAGTCACTTTAGTACCTTTTCTCAATTTTCAAG
>WURS02425319.1:0-16378 GCA_011762765.2 Rhinocypha anisoptera
CTGCTATGTCGTCCGCGAAACGTAGCATGTTAATTTCTTCTCCGTTCACTTTGATACCTCTGATGCTCTTTTCTTCTGTTTATTCTATTTTCTTCTAATTCACTAGTATTGCTCTTAAAAGTTTACATATTCAGTTTCTTCACTGTGTTTATTTTGAAATTATCCCTAACTTCTTTAATGTTAGCTCTCTTTCCGTTTGCTACCCAAATAATTAAAATAATAAACCTTTGTCCTCTCTCTCAGGGATTAATTTATATATATATATTTACAGCTATTAATCGTAATATCCTGACATTTTCATTTAATTTGATATTTATTTTGGCAAAATTAAATTAAAAAATAACTGAAATGATCACTTTTTTACTGACTGAAGATGATCAACTTTTTTTTTTTAATTATCAGCTACCTGATTATTTCCTTTCTTACTTCCAGTTTTGTCAATACTCCTGCCGAATCAATATTATAATACAAAGAAAATTCTCTCATAACCCCGTTCTAATCATTGTTTATCATAAACGTAGACGTTCAAACAATTAAATAAATTCCTTCGGTATTAGCGAAGTGCAAGTTTTCATTATGATACCGATATTCGTTAAACATTTGATATAAATCAGTGAAACTGGTAAAATATCAATGTTATATTTTCTATTTATTGCCCATAACGAAACCATTCTGGAATTATTCAAAAATATACTTTAACCGTTAGCCTTCATCACCATCATCATTTTCGTGCTACTCACCCCTTTGGCCTGGATTCCGCGGCGCTTAAATCCCTCAGGTCGCCGAAGCCGTTTGATTAATCATTTGATCCTTATGGGGGTAGTTTGGCAGTATCGCCGGGAGAAATTCCAAAAACATTATCCTCAACACTTTTCTCGATGATTCTACTCTATAATATGTTATAAGCTAAAATATTTTAAGTTATTCCAAATACAATATTTGTCGGTATCAGTTTAACTGATAATTTAATCACATGTAGATTATTTAATAAATATAAATGTGGAATTGGTATGAGCTTTTTTTAATTTGAATACTATCCTGCATGTCAATAGGAATGATTATATTTATAAGAAGTAATGTTCTTATAAAGATTCAAGAAACGATTTCTCAAAGTAAGGTTTGCTTTGAGTACATTAATAATGACTCAATGTAAATGATGATAACCGTTAAAAATGGTAATGTCGACACTATCCAGTGAAGCTTATTGGAAATGCTTCATAATGAGGCTTAATTTTCTATTTACTTATCAACTTTGGTGCAGACATAACCTAAGCTCAGTTAATATACCAAGAGTGATGTTCATATTAATAGGAACCGAGGCCTAGTATTAAAAAAAGGACATAAATTTAGGAAAAAAAACTTATGACGTTATTTACATTATTAATCATTGCGAACGACTTTAACTTTGAGGAGTTTAGTGCTGAGAGTAATAAAATTAATTAATTACCATTTAATAACCCGATTTTAGTCAGAGTCGTGGAATATTAGAATACGTAACGTAAGGTATGGAAATTACTGAATTCTATAATATATTCTGAAAACAAAAATTCCTGAAAATCTTGACCGCCACTTATCGAACAGGATATAGAGAAGGTGGTCAGTAAAGATAAAGGATGAGCTGAATGGAAGAGAAGAAATTTTATCACAGATAAACGAGTAATATTGCGGAGGAAGAGTTGGGATAAGGAAGAAGAGAAAGGAGATTAAGGCAGTTAAGTTAATTATTATAAGTGGGAAGAAATTGACATTCATTAATAAGTGGAAGAAATAGTAATGGGGAGAAATTGACGGGGCACGTAAAATGGAAAATAATATTGGGAACTCTAGAAATAGGATAATAAAACTGTTGTTGTTCCTGTATTGTTTTAAAGCGCATCAGCATTTTGTTACATGAGTAGTGAATTAACACCTGATACTGATAACGTGAGTGTAATATATACAAAGAATAGCAGAGGAATAGTGTGGTGCGGAAGGCGGGGAAAGATGGGCTGTAGGAAAAATGAAGATTTGGATGATAAAACAATTGGATAGGGTGACTGTGATAAAAATAAGGAAGTGGCATAAAAGCTAAGGAAATATTTTGTAGGTGTTCACGGAAAAACAGTGGAATTAAAGAGCGAGGGTAACGTAGATCGGGGGTGGAAAATTTCATAGTAAAACCTCTCTTATTATGAAGAATGTATAATTGGGTTAAGAAAAGTATGGAAATGGTTATCCAGAGAAAGGGAGTGGGAGTTCGGTCGGAGGCAAAGAATTTTCACAAAAAATGTACAAGTTAGAAGGAAATCCACAAAAATTAACAGATACAAGGCCTCCCTCCGTTTCCTCGGTATGTCCAGGTGATATTTTTTCATAGCTGCGCTCTTATACTTAAACAATAAAAACAGTCGTGGGTATCGAAGGGTGTCTGCTACCGAAGTAAAGAAAGGCGTCTGACGCATGAATAGAGAAAAAGAACCGTCTCATGACCAATTAATTTATGTTCCAAGAATTTGTTCCATCCCTAGTTTCATGAATTTATATTAAAATAATGAGTATGGCGAAGCGTAATAAAACTAGTTAGAAAGATTAGTTATTAATTATTACGTATAATTTTAATGAAAAGAACTGCTGCGCAGGATGCATTTAATAAGCTCGATGTTTATCTTGAAATATTTGACGACCGGATGAAGCAGTATCCAAGGGGACAATCCGGGAGATGTGTACATATTGATATTCGGGATAAAACCTCAGGAGGATGTCGCAGGAGCTTATGTTGCTCCGCCCTCTACGCCGTACCGTTTACGAGAACTTCTCTGATAAATGTTCTACGTGAGAGCTTTTGTGAAAGTTGAGTTTTCCCCCCCGGATAAAACGTTCCTTGGATTCCACAAGCGATTCGATTCAAATTCCCAACTTGTGCACCAATTGCTATTGCATTGATCGAATACAGTGGTAACTTTTAAAATAATTGAATATGATAGATACCACTCTGAGAAACATTTCCTCACTCACGAATAGTAACCGAATGTGAATAAAGTTTATCAGGCCATTTATGGGAGAAATTCGATCATTTTTTGGAAATAAGGTGAAAAAATTGATTAATTCTCAAGAGTCTTAATCCATAGGTAGTAATGAGTTCTTGTGCCGTTGTCAAGTCCCAGTTTCCTTCTTAATGAAATAGAAATTAATAAACTAAATCAATAAAGTTTCCATGACTATTTTATTCTATTTCACGGTAGAGTTAGAAAATCGTTTTAACTCGGTGATGGCTTTGACTCAAAATATGTCACTCTACAAGTGATGAATTTGGATGGGAAATGAAGAATCCGTTCTAATTCAGTAAATAAAAAATAAATAAGAATTCATATTCGTATAACTCTTTTACGATACTTACTCCTGAGAAGACATTGAGTACTTTAATTGTAAAATCCTAGTATTCCTCTCTACATTCGCTCTCCTTAATCATCTCAACGACAGCAACAGACTCTTAGAAGGGACAGGAGTGTATTCTTTTATAGACTTATACAAAATTATAAAAACTCAACTCTCTTAACTCTATTGTACATGAGTGACTCGAACTGTTGACATATTGTTGGCCTAAATGGAATTTAAAATTGTTAGTGTCGGAATTCTTTATAAACCGAGTAAACAGTGATTTAAGGTAACTTCTGCTCTGCTCCATTCAGAATCTATAAATGGGTCAATAATTGCCTTTTGTCAAATATTCGCATGCAAGGAGAGAATCTAACTGGGACGACTGCAGAACATGGCGGCATCGCGTCTTTTCTTATCGTTCATAGGGAACGTGGACATTTTTCCCGGTGGAACACTCTTGTGCTATTCCCTGCTGGAGGTTTCCCTCCGGGAGAAAATAAATTCATCTGCCACACAAGCCCACAAGCAAACGTCCGAGCCTAAGGACATTGTGAATGTGGCTGAATTTCAAAGGGAGCGCGTGGAAACCAAGAGCACGTCCTGCACTTGGATATGTCCTTTATATGACCAATGGACTCGTATTCCACGTGACATTAGTTTCACGAACAAGGAGACGAATCGTGTTGACGATCAATGGCCTATTTATCAGTATTTCTATTATTAAGACAAACTATCAGTTTTGCAGGTGGTTAATGGAACGCACAACGAAAAACCATACTCAAGCTGAAAGAAAAATAATTGCCATTCATCCTTATTTGTGAAAAAGCCATCTAAAAGTCCTTTCTTAATTTGCTTCTTTCTCAGTTACCCGACATTCCACGTTCTACTACGGTCTAAAAACGCTTATTTCCGAGGATCCCTCCCTTCCATTTTTGCTTCCTACCTCGCAATAAAGAAAAGCTTTTAGTAACCTATTATGCGAGGAACCTACATCGTTTGCGCTTCTCCCTGTTCATTTTACTTTCTCAGTTGCTATTCACACCCACATCTCAAAAACCTCTTCTAATCTACAAAATTCTCTCTTTTCTCACCTTGTACTGTTTGCTTGTATTCCGAAAAGTCTGCAAACGAGGGTGTCTTCAAATAAACAAGATTTTCCGGAGTGGGCAAAGTTTTGAAGGAGAAGAAAACAGTCCGAATAGTGTTTAACCTGATAACTATTTATTGAACTCTTGTCAATATGTTGCACTTGGATCACACGCTCCCGTTTCTCGTCCAAGATAAAAAATCACGGGACCTCTATGACCAAATGCAAATTCCTTCATTAGTAAATGCGATGAAACGAAACAAGAGTGGACTAATGTGATGTTGGTCATCCCTATTATTAGAGATCTTTTATTGTGATTGAGGTTTTACATACTACAGGAGTAACCATGGGGAACTAACAATAACAAGAAATACTAACTATAATAACCAACTATGCTCGTAGTAAAATGTTCATCCGAAAATATGGTGTAATGAAAGAGCATTTCGCTTTCTGTGATTGGTGTACTATTTTTAGTGCAGTTGACATTGCCCCTTTTTGCGGTGCTCACGAATAAAAGCTTAAGACACCTTCGATACGCATTCGGTGGCATCTCTCTCACCATGATTCAAATGAAAAATCTATGTAGCGTAACGTCCTTATAGCGACGGCTTCAGGCCGAGATTAATATGAAAAGGAACTAGAAATCACCTCAATTCTCCAAGATTATTCAAGTGATTTATACAAAATTGTTTCAGGTGTTATTATGCTTGGAAGACACGGCTCTTTTAAAATAACTTTTGCGAACAAAATTTAAGCAGTAGATACAAGGTTCAGAAATGGAGGAAGTTCAAACACAGTCACCTCTTATGGGGCCAAAACTCATTTTTTTTGGGCACCAGATCTTCTTGAGTAATCACAAGTCTAGTGGGTTAATAGCAAAATTCATTAAAAATGGTTTTACTTGATTAATTGGATTGGCTGAAAACCCTAATCTCACTAGCTCAGTTCAATTCAGTCGTCCTCGAATTAAACTAAATAATATATTCGCGTACCCTCTTTCTTAATTCCACATCATGCCTATCATTATTTACTACGCTACAATTTAAGAGCTTCGTCGACCTCCTGTACTTGCTCGCCTGTCAAAGTTAATCCAAATTTTACATCCCTTTTCTCAGTCAGTTAATAAAAAAAATATTATTCAGCCCTAAGGTTGGTTTGATTGAGCTCACATAGTACACGCCCATCGCGTGTGAAAATTTACTCTTAAATTAGAAGGGTCAGTTCCTTTTCCTGATACGCCTTTTTTCCTATGAAGTCGTGTTACTTCACTTGGGTTTAGCTTGAGATGTCAAGAGACACCACCGAAACCTGGATCCAGGTTCCCCCTTCAGTAGCCGCGTGCGGTACTCTCTGGGCTATCATTACTGTGAATATGAATTATCAGGGCAGTGAATGACGTATAGAAAAGAAATACTCCTGGGGTATAATTATAATCTACAGAGGAATTATGTAGTCTTTGTTTGGGAAAATCATAGTGATTCCAATGAAGGTGGTAGACTACCGATGGACATTGGGAAGTCAATTAATTAATTGCGATTCTGAAGAAAACGAGAACGTAGATATTCGAGTTGCACCAAACGCTGAGTTGTACGTACTTCGAAAACACTAAAACAAAATATCAATTTACAAATAAAAAAAAACAAAATATCTTTATGAAATCAGTTCAGTATTAGAACAAAATAAAGGAAAAATGGAGGCCATACTCAGTTTAAGGTTGCATATAAAATAATAGACTATTAAAAAAGTCACTACACGCAGAATTCCTGGACTTGGAAATGACATTTGTTAACTTGGAATAGATAAAAATTTTCAGGATGCTGGAAAAATTCAGAATGATCCCTTAACCGACCCGATAAGAATAAAAATGGGACGGACATCGAGTGTAGATTAACTCCAAGGGATGAAGCCATTCATGGAGAAGTGACAGCTGCTATTCTCAAAAAAGATATCACTACAAACAAGAAAACAATATGTGAAAACGTTTTCATTAGGCTGTCAATTGATTAGAGAGAGATAGATCATTGAAAAAGCAGACCAGAAGAGTGGTAAAGGATTATAAATATGGCGTGAGATAATAAATGGAAGTCCGATGAATCGAAGCTCAAATGTATTCATAAAGAAGGCGCCCGAGGAAGGCCGGGGACGAACTACCAATTTTTGGGCTAAAAGACTATCTACTAACTATTTAAAAGATTAGACGTGATAAAAATTTTGAGAGGTTCTGTTTAATTTTTATGAAGTATGTGATTTGATGAGGCTTATAAGGAAATTAAGCCATGGATATCATTACATTGCTAACTCATTCAATATGCTGTTTGTAAGTATTAGTTAGACATTCTGCAAGCGGTCATTCATAGACATTAAGGTTGAAATTTATAAAGACAGGCCGATGTAACATACGTGCGTAGTGGACGATAGTTTAGCCGTGATCAAGCGTGGAAACGCGTGGCCTTGTTAGCAAGAATCCATCATTTGGTTTTCCTCGCAACAAGGGCTCAGTTGCATCCCGTTCTCATGCCTCAAGGGCAGGTGGGTACCCCAGTAAGTGTGTGAACCAAAGGGATAAGTTGATAAATAGAACCGGGAGGACTAGAGGGGGAGCGGGAACGGCAAGAGGAGAAAGAGATGGAGAGGCGTAATAATAAAAACGGGATCGGTGGGTCTCTTGGGTCGAATTTTTCTTCCCTTGACTCCATTCCCACCCTACCTCCGAACTCCCCCTTCCAACCCCAACCCCGTCCATGGTTTCCATCTCTTCTTTGCCACGCCCCTTAGTCGACAAAGGATAGTTCTCTTCAGTCAAGTCCCTTCCATCCCTTCTTCCTTCTCTTTCCTTCTGCGTCTCCCCTTGACATTTCAGAGGCGACTCTAGTAAAAGCGAGGATATATTCCTTTTAGTCTCATGTGTTTTTCTCATGAAATTGTCCACTTCATTGTTTTCATAGGATTCGCACTCACAAAATTTTCCACTTCAATGGGTCGAGAATTTTCTCTCATTCCGTTGAAGTTATTATTATTATTGTTAATTTATTTCTCATCTTCGCCTAATTATTTTGATATTTCTGCCTGCAAAGGATAATTTTGTCTTTCCCTGATAGGCCTGCTCTGCATTTTGACTGATCTTGAATGAGTGGCTTTAGTGATTTTAGTTGAAATTCACTCAAATTAATTTCATGATGCAAGACTATTTTATCTATTTTTCATATTTTGCGTGTTTATAATTTGAAGTATTTTGAAAAATCACAAGAAAAGTAGCGAATGCTTTCTCAAATGCAGTTGTTGAAAATGTATCTTTTCACAGTAATTTATTTAATACATTTGCTAAATTGGCATCTTATCACGGTCTCTTTTACTGTATTTCTTTGCTTTTAGACATTCCATTGTCCTATTTTTATCTTTTAATGCATACCTATTTAATTCTACTTATATTTAAAAACTTATATTTTCCATATTATTTCCTTATTTTCTTTCTCAAATAGGAGGGCTGCATTTTTTCTCAGAATTATCATGCACCTTGGAGTACGCTAGATCGAGCGAGCCATATTTTTATTTCGCTTGCCTTTAAGACTATACCAAAATTCATCAAATTAGACCAGAAGATTAAAAGAGAGGGATGCCTATTTATAGATCAGTTCGGATTTACGAAAGCGAGTTTCGCTACTACGATAATAGAACGGTGGTGCTACAACCCAAAAAAGTTATCTGAGTACCTTGCGAATATTGTATGACCTTTATTGGATATTTTAAAGAGCAAGGTGTCCAAGTTTAATCGAAAAGGGAAAAATCAGTGCGAAATGCAATGATTGAGTGTTTAATGGAAACATACTCGTGAGGCAGACGGCTCAAGGAGGGAAAATGAGGGCTGGTGAGTAATAAAACTTTCCGTTTATCACGTTTTTGGAGACGATAATTATTTAGAAAAATAGGTGCCTACTAAAAAAGGCTCTAACAGGCCAGGTGATAGGTTTGACTCTCTGAGGAGAAAGGTGTTTGCCACCCTTAACCTATGTTTACTTTAAATTAGCAAGGGTATCTACGCAGAAATTAAGGACTCTCACTACGAAGCTGCTTGGTAATGCAGTAGATAGCATCCTTCGACAGTTTCACTGAAGAAGAACCTCACTCGCCTCTTCTTGGTATGAAAATTCAACGCAGAAGAATGACAAGCTTCGGCGCTGGGCTTCAGAACACAATAAATAGTGGATGGTCCATAGTTATTAAAAATTATTAATTAAAAGTTGATTTCATTAGTAATTGTATTAATTATTAAATATATGTATTAATACAGATAATAATGTATAATACAGGTGAAATTCACAAATATTTTATTATCTGGTTTAAAAGGTGGAGAAATGCCACAAACTTGTGTCCAATACCAAAAAACAGCGGCAAAGTGTTGTCACGGGACAACAATCTGCGGCACATTCTTGTAACTCATCTCGTCTCTTGGTCCATATTCAAATATCCATAGAAAGCTATTTGTTTCAATTATATTGCTGAGTTTCTGGTTTACGATACATTATATAGTAAAAATAAAAATACACAGTTCATGGAAAGAATTTCGTTAAAATAAAGTAACTATCGAACGTCAAAAGTATAAAAAACGTCAGAAAGGTACAATTTATTATTGAGCGTTATGGAATTATGAAGTCTGTTACAGACTTTATAATTCCATAACGAAGGTAAAATAGATGTGGGCTATGAATATGGGTGTTTTTTGTAGTTTTCACGTAGGTAGTATGAAAATTTTATTTATAAGTTAACTTTTAAATAATTATATTATCTCTCCAACGTACCAGTGACACAACTGGAAAGCTTTCCTCTTTGAAACGGAGCTTTTGTTTTGAGGAAAATGCTCTCTTTCATTTCTGCGGCACTTCGTTATTTAGTACAACCAAGTGTGAAATGTTAAAGCAATTATATCCAAACATGGAATTCTAAAGGGCTACATAAGGAAAAAGGCGTAGTTTCGCTAAAACTTTGCTGAAGTTCTCAAAATGAGCAGCTAACAAAGTGGAAATGTGAGTTTTTCACACTTTTGATTAATGTACGACTTATACTCAAGCTACTATCAATACCATAGATTTAAGCTTTTAATTATCTATTCTAGATAAAGACATGGCAAAAGAAGTAGTTTTATAATAATATATTTTGTTAATATATTCTATAAATATATACTGGTAAGGACGAATGTGGTAGAAATTATTAGTGTCCTTTTGATACATGGATGTGAGTGAGATGTGGATTCTCGTAAATTTTCACTTATTTCTGGATGTAAATTTAATCACAAGGTAAATAGGCTTGGAAAAGGCAGGATATGTTCCATAAAACTTATCATACCCACCTATCTCTGGACAATTCGTTAGAAATTTTATTAACATTCGCAAAATACATTTATCATGATTCTTGGCGAAATACGAGAAACTATTTCATTCTTATTTTCATTATTATTTCAAACTCGTATTGAAACTATTTCATTCTTACCCTGCGGTCGAGGAATATTTCTTAGAACTTAGAGCTGTCTTCTAGCCCACCCAACCCCTAGCGCATTTGTGCACCTCCTTTGCCCGGGAAAACTATGCTATATCTGCCAAAGATTGAGCTTTTCTTTCTGTCATCTGCCTCTGAACAGCTTTTCCCTCCTTTCCTGCTTCTTTTCCTATCTCACCCTTCCTCCTCACGGCCTACTTCTCCCTTCTCTTTCCGTCCTCTGCAGAAACCGCCCCACGGCTCAACCCAGCGCCAAATGTCCTTCCTCCGCTGCCGCCGTCCGCTCAACAAGTACCGTTCTCGGGACAACAAACGGTCCGTCAACAAAAGTATGGGCGCCACCGCTATTTGTGCACGAGCAGCTTCGCTGTTTTCCTTCAGTTTTTATTTCCCTTGTCGCAGTATATTTCTTCGTCGTTTAATATAAATTTTCTGTTGGTTCAATGTTTTCAACGAAAATATAACGGGTTAGGGAAGAGTCGTTCTTCAGAAAAGAAGAAAACATCGGACTGCATCTTTTAATAAATATTGATTATTAAAATATTATTTGCATACAACAAAAAGAGAAGGAGGACAAATATCCATTTCGGTATTATTTCAGTCTTTTTCTCCCTTTTCATATCTACTGCGTAAACTTGCTTTTGAATCCAGACTGACTGACTAAAATAATTGCAATTCCAGGTGGTAAAGTGGCACATGTATTCAAGTTAATGGTATTTCATTTTCAATGTTAAAAACATGTTTTTACATATTCAAATGGGAAAAAAACGATCCGTAAATTTTAGTAGGCATTTTCGGTAAAATTAATAATATTTCATTTTGAATAAATATTTTATACATTATTCACTTCCCTATATCAATTTCTTATTATGATTTGTAAAGCGGAAAAATAGATAGATAATATGTTTGTTTCAGAAAGAGATTAAGATCAAAATTATGTAAATGGTAAAGTACGAAATCTTTTGGGTTTTTGATTGGATTTAGAATACTATAATAAAATGTATTTAAGCTTATATTATCAAAAAATTGTTTCGAGTTTCATACATATATATATATATATATTGTGAGTTTGTAAAATAAAGAAAAACAATAATTTTAAACTCAATATATACAATTTTTAAACAATAAATTTTGAACTCAATATATATATATATATATATTGAGTTCAAAATTAAAGGAGACAGCTTTTAACTTAATTTATAAATAAATCCAATAGTGGTAAGTGGTATTGTGAATGAAATGCAGTTGTATTTACACTGCTAGTTAAGTACTAAATATATGCCCTGATTAGAATCATTCCTCTATCTAGATGATGTTGAAGCCAATGGCTAGTAATCTGATAGTATTGCTATTGCTTAAAGAAAATGTCCTCAAATGATACACAAGAAAGTAATGGAAGGGGAGAACGAGTAACCAAGCAGTTGAAAATATATAGAACGAAGATAGGATTTTGAAATTATTGTCATCTTGCCTAGAAAAAATAACTGCTTTTAAGTTCTTGATCAGTTCAGGCGGTGTGAGAAACAGCTGTTATATCACTTTGTTGGTCATGAGATAATTTCCAGCTTCCTCATATGTATATAAAAGAATATTGTTACATTCATCACATAGATGAATTCATAACCATTATTCCAAAATATATTCCTATAAATGCCTCTAGACTGAATAAATGTTACTAGTTTCAAAATATTGCCGTCTTTACAATGTTTTGTACAAAAATATTACAATGTTGAAAATGAATAAAAATTAATTATACCTAAATACACTAAATACCTAGTTAAACTAAGTAATTAGATCTAATTTTCAAAAATATCTTTCCAAAGACAAAAATAAATCTAATGAACATTTACATATTTTAAAATTTACATTTACATATTTTAAATCTTAAGAGATTCTTACCAAGAAATTTTATAAAAAATTTAGAAAAAATTACATTTCGCCCTTCCCTTGCCCTTGTGTACTGTCTAAATGTCCCTGACTGAAAAGCAAAGGATATAATTTAACTGGTTGGTGTGTTTAAAATTTTAAAATTTACTTTTTTTAGGCGGAGAAACTTTCTTCCAACTAAATAAAAATTAATATTTCTTGAAAAATAATTGCTTTTAATAATTAGTAATTTTAACATATATCGAATTGATTATTTGATTTTTTATAAAACTCCAAATGCTAATTTGAGAAATTATTATAAATAACACTAGTAATTTTTTATGGAAGCTTTTAATAATACACTTGATATAATTATATGATACTACGCTTTCACCTTTAAATTTTCACGTTTTTTCAAATCGAACAGTGAACTTTCTTGTTCATGTACCGATATTATATTATTTACCTTGAGGTCCATCGTACATCGTCATGAGTCTGTCATTATTTTTCTTTATTTCACCGGGGAAACACCTAAGTTACCGTATGACCCCTATTTTCGTCACAGCTGTGACCTAAATACCTCGAATACCACGGAAATATAGCATAGATAACTTGTGGCAAATTTGGGGCAAAGCTGTAACCTAGGAGGTAGAATAGGTGATGAACACTTAAAGCGTATCGCTAACGCAAGATAATAACTAAAGGTCCAATGAAAAGTAAGGATATGAATACTTAGGAAAGGTAAGGATGAATAACGATAAGAAAGTGATGGAAACATGTCATCAAGAGAAAGAATGCAAAATTTAGGTGATAGGCAGGTATTAAGAGAGCTTCAGTAGCTGCTATGAAACATTCTTGATGATCTAGTACGATGTTGGCCACATAATTTTCCCGATGTGATCGGATTGTGATCAGGAGAAAAAAAAAATGGTTTTGGAAATTTTTCGTAAATTAATTTCGATGACTCATATTACCCAGAGAATCACCAAAACATTTTCGCTGTACGCATTACGTTACATTATGACGTGTTTATATTTTATATTAGCTATAAAAATTGTGGACTATGCATATAATATTTATGCATATATATTGAAATATTGTAGTACTACTTATAAAGAGCTATGATTCGTAGCTAGTTTCAGTACCGACAATGTCGGTATTTTATGCTGTTTAACCACCGTAAAATATTCAAAGCACAGGCTTATTTATTGCCCATCCTAAGTCTCTCTAGTACTCTTTGAACGGCTGGGAATCACCAGGCCTGGGATTGAGTGCCTGGATTAGGGTATGGGCGACGTCTCTGGGTACGACGGGCATGTGGGCTGGTTGAAGAAGGGAATTGGTGAGGTGGACGAGTAAGCGCGGGTGGTATAACGGGAATTGTTTGAAGTGACGGGAGGAGGCAAGAGTACCAGGGGATGGGCGGGCGAGAAAAGAGCGTGGGGGAAGGTGAAATCGAAAACGGTGCAATTTTTGGGGCTTCGAGGAAAGGTTACCTGCTCCTCCGCCGCCGAATGACTGGGCCGCTCAGGTGGGCGTGGTCGAAGGAGAGAGATCGGGGCGATTTTTTCTGAAGGGTCTGCTGTATGGGCGAAGGTGTGCCGCTTTCAGCGGGGAAGGAAAAAGGGTGTCGCCACCTGCACATGAATAATTCACCCACCCCCCTCCGTCCCTAATCCCCTTCACCCAACCACACTCTCCCAGTCCGAGGCGCCTTTCCGTCTCCTCCCACCCGCCACGCCAAGGATAAAAGACAAAGGGGACGGAAGGACGGTAAGTGTGTAGGGGAGAGAGAATGAAGAGGGTGCGAGGATGATATGAACGCTAAAGGGCCCGGAGGACTATTGCCTGGGATGAGGAGGTTTCGAGGGGTATACGGTACATGCGGTGGGTGTGCCTACCAAGTTATACCTTTCAGGACCTTACGCAATGCCTTCCTTATTCCCTCTCCCTCCTTGCCCTTGGAGTGGACACGCCTCTGTCCTGCTCTCTTCGCCTTATTCCTTTTCTGTCAACCTTATTCGGTCCATCGCTTGATGACTCAAAGGCATTGGCCATATATGCTATGCCTTAATGGGGGTGTTGGGTGTTTGAGTTCGAGTCTCAGCTGGAGCCAACAGCCGTGTCCTCCACTCTGAATATTACCTCCACACTGAATATCACATAAAAGGAAGATTTTACGGGTCTTGTCTTTGTGTAGTATTAAAGCCATAGTGTACCGGAAAGCTATTAGAGGGAACCAAGTTTAACTAAATAAACAACATATTGGATAATATATATATAAATAAATGGATCGAAAAATGATCGGTCCACTGTCTTTAGGTTTAAAGACTACGAATTTATTTTGGCATCTTAAGTTTATTCATTTCTCCACATCACAATCTCTATTCTAATCTAGACCATACCTTTATTATAATATTAGTTTGTTTTCCGGCTGTATTTTGTTTTTCCATTCGGTATATGGGGTGATATCATAGTTTGTTGTCGTAATTCTGCGTGAAGGCTTATTTTTTCTCAAATTTATTTTAAATAAACAACTGATACTCGCATTTACTATGTGTAACTTTAATAAATACTTTTCATTCAAAATTTGAGCTCTTTTTAAGAGATCCCATAAATTTCGTATTTTGTGTATTTACGAAATTTTTTTTCATAATAAAAATTAAATTGGAAGTATACTCCCACTCAAGGAATTGGTAAAGAGTCGTCGCAGAAACACCTCTGTCTCATACATATTTTTCCAGGCTCACTAGAGGTAATATGAGTTTTATTTAGTTTTCTTATATATGTTTATTGTATATTATAATTACTCTATTGTGAGATTATGAGCTTGAATGGCACAGTTTGACTTACCATTTGTGTTGCACTTAAGGCAATAACACTAAATAATCATTCTAATTATTATAGTGCTTTTTCTTATTTTACCGCCTTCCCGTGTAGACCAATGGATAACGCGCTCTTAGGCTAACACAAAGGGAGTGAATACAAATATAACCCGGTTAACGAATGCTTCTCTTTTAGAAAAGAAATATCCTGAAGATTTGGTGTCATGAAGTACATGCACCTGGAAAAATTCTGCCAAATCTAATTAACAAAGGGACCAAAAGTTAATACGGGAAAATCTTGTTCAGAAGTTCTCCCTACTATATAACCGGCAGGATTCGCTATCAATTTTGGTGGGTGGTGACGCTTAAAGAATTGCGTCTCTCGACTCAAAACAAGCGCCCTAACTCCTGACGGAGTGGGTGTGCTCTGCAGAAGACTAAGGAGGGAAGTCGCTCGCATCAAGTGCGTTGTTTGTTGCTGCATCCGCATTCTTCTCGAGCCAGAAGAAGTGAGGGAGGAAAGCTCAAAACTTCCTCCTCCGAGGTTTATGGGTCACTTTTTTTTACTCACTCCTTGTTTTCTTCCTTTCGCTCCTGGAGGTAAAAGAAAGGGTTGTATTTTTATGGTCGGCCGTAAAGAACGGTGTTGCGTCGAGACGTTGAAATAAAAGAATCCGGATCTCCCTGCTGGAGAGAACCGACGCCTGATGAATTTCCATTAATGGTTGAAATCGATTCTTACGCCGAAACATGCGATTTTATGATATATTTTATCATGAGTCACAATTTATGACAAATCGCCGTAATTAGATTTAAAATTTGGAGACCATTCTCCTAGGAATGTGGCCTGAGGATTACACACGTTAGGAAAAGTGAATGAAATGTAAAAATGTTTTTAAAATGCTTGAAAAAAGCCTTATAATCCTCCTCCTCGGTGAATGTTACACACTTTAAAACACAATGTGTCCACCTAAATGGGAATTAAGTGAAATTATTGAGTAAGATCCACATGAATTTATTTAAATTCTTAACTAAAAGTAAAACGTCAGACGAAAATAATAAATTTACCTGCGGTTAATAACAATTATCAATTAGGTAATAAGATAGCGTATAAGTTCTCACCAGAAATAATGCCTGAAAATTTTACTGACTCAGCTCATTAAGAATTAGCACATTTGCGATAAAATTTTTCTATTCATTTAAAACCAATCTGCTATCTTATAACTACTTTTTATGAGGACATTTGACCATTAATGACTAATTATTTATGTAAGTATAGGAAGTTTCAGTTGAGGCAATGTTATAAGATAGATAGATTGATAAAGAGAGGTGGAGGGCCCCCTGAGAAAGGGGGGGGGCAAGGGCACTTAGACCTATTGGTCCTTTGTACAATCCACCATACCTTTGTACATCACCCATAGAGACCAATGACCTTGCTAAAGGCCTAAGTGTCCCTTCTGACTGTGTATCTTACCTCCTCAGGGTCCATGAATGGTTTACCCCAGGAACCTATTTCGAGTTCTGGCAACCAACGGACACTCGCACAATAGGTGAGACGTAGTCTCAATTCCATTTTCACACCATCTACCGTTGGGTGAGCCCGCGACTCCGAACAGATTTAGGTACCTGTTGACTCTGGAGTGGCCTGTCAGCAGACCTACAATGTCCAATTTTTTCTTCTGTTCAGAGACTGAAGTTTCTTGGAAAAGTTAGGCCTTGGTTACCCAATATGGAGCTTGACCTGGCTTAAGAC
>WURS02425338.1:0-12500 GCA_011762765.2 Rhinocypha anisoptera
GAGAGAGAGAGAGAGAGAGAGAGACAGAGAGAGAGAGAGAGAGAGAGAGAGAGAGAGAGAGAGAGAGAGAGAGAGAGTATGAAGAGTGTAAGTGAAAGATAAAGAGAGGTCAAGAGAAAGAGAAAAACGAGAGACAATCAATTGAAGGAGAATATGCAAGAAAGTAAAATAATAGTGAGAGAGAGAGTATGAAGAGTGTATGTGAAAGATAAAGAGGGATCGAGTTAGAGAGAAAGGGACGAAAGAAAATCAATTGAAGGAGAATATGTAAGAAAGTAAAATGATAATGAAAGAGAGAGATAGAGAGTAAAGGGTGGAGAGTAAAATAGATTAAAAAAAAGAGTGAAAGTGGATTAGAACGTAAAAGAGATAGAGAGAAAGAGAGAGAGAGAAAGAGTAAAGGATAGAGAGTAAAATAGAATAGAAAAGAGAGTGAAAGTGGATTAGAAAGTGAATGAGAGAGAAAGAGAGAGTGAGAGAGTAAGAGAGAGAGAGAGAGAGAGAGAGAGTGAGAGTGAGTGAGAGAGAAAGAGAGAGAGAGAGAGAATAAGAGTTAGAGAGAGAAAGTGTGAGAGAGAGTGAAAGAGAGAGAGAGAGAGTGGAAAGAGAGGGAGAGAGAAGGGAGAAAGCAAAAGTGATTTAATTAGATTGAGAAAGATGGTAATGAGAAGCCGCCTTTCTTACCCAAGTCAAAAATCCACAAGGGAGTTTCGTCGGAGGAGTAGCCCACTTCGCCGCCAAACAAATAGAGTTTGTTCTGTCAGTAAAGGATAGTGCGAGAGAGAGAGAAGAATTAGTAAATTGAATCACCTGCCGTGATCGAGCTATCCGGTTGCCGCCTAGTTTGCAAATACATGCACACACACAAAAATAGAACCAAAGAAAACCCTCCCAAGAACTAATCTAATAATGTGCAATAGACAATCCGCTATCAAAGACATATGTACAAGAGACAAGCCTATTCGGTTGAAGATAACAGAGAATGAGAGAGAGAGAGAGAGAGACATGTTGAGAATAGCAAAGTAACCTCATTGTGCTCGATTCATCTAACCCAAAAACTTGGTACTTTTAGCAGACACAGCAAAGATTGCATTTTTGTTTCAATCTATATCATATATAGTATAGTAGCTAGAAAATAGAAACTTTTACCCTCAAACTAAGCTTATTTACAAGTTGTACTAGAGAAGAAGAAAACCTAAAATCAATATATTGAATTGGTACTTCAGTGAACAAGAGAAAAACAAAACAAAAAAGTTTAACGTCTACCAAAGCGGAAACAATTAAAAAAGTTGCTATTCTGTTCCGACTCTTTCTCTCTCTCTATATATGTAACTGTAATTAAACTAATTAGTGAGATAAAGCTATTAAATAAAGAAGACTATTATGAAACTTATATTAGAAGGATGATATATTGTAATTATCGATTGGTGTAACCTCTGCTAATTTGTTACCAGAAAAAATTGTCTATTTAGTAAAAGTTTCCATTTGAAAAGTTCGAATTCATTAAATGACAAATTTTGAATTATTCTAAATAAATTCCTCGGTTAATAATCATATTCAAGTTATTCGAGATATTCCAGTTAAGTAATAATTAAAGTTTTATTTAACCCTTTCGATCCCAAAGATTATCAGTAAAAGATAAGCCTTATATCGCTAATTGAATGAGGTGGGACACATACGTCCCGATAGCGCCTTCGGGAGCGAAAGGGTTAAAGCAATTTAAAACTTAAAAAATTGGAAATATTTAGTTCAAAATTTCATATCAATAAACGCTATTCAAAAATTTTTAAAAATATTATATATATGCAAAAGCCTTATCTCAGATTATCTCGGTTAATAGTATTATTATTAGGAAAAATAATTGCAATATTGCAATCTAATCTATAGAGTTGCAAATAAAACATAAATGAGCAATTCACAAAGAACGTGACTAATGTATTTTACTCATAGACTTGACTGCTGGCTTCAGTTTGCTCTTTGATTATAGTCACGTCTTTTGTACTAGAAAATAATTAAATTGTCTTGTAGTTTGTTAATTTCTTCATTTGTTTTATTCGCAACTCTGACTATATCGTATATTTCGGATTTATAAATCTACCTTTTTGTTGCATAACAAAACTCACCTTGACAGCGATGATGGTGTGCTCTTGAAGTGGCGGTGGTGGCTCATCGCGATCATCCACGGTGACCGGTGATGAACTGGTTGATGAGTTTGACGACGAAACCGAGGAAGACGAGTAGGCCTCATCGAAGCTGTTGGAAAGTCGGCACTGTTGGTGGTGATGGTTGGGCTTAAGCTGGGTCTGGTTGCGTGCCGTCACCTCTTCCCACTGGTTCTGGCTGGTGTCGAACCGCCAGAGGTCTCGCAGCGACTGGTTGGCCAGTGACTTGCCTCCATACAGGTAGATGTGTCCATCGGCGGCAAGGCACATGGCGTGCTTGCTGCGCACCAGTGGACACCCGAGACCGGACACTGCCGAGGTCGCCTGCACCTGGCACCACATCACCACTCACCGCCTGTTATAACATCACAACAAAACAAAACAGACACATATGTGCCGGGATCAGTCACTGTTTGGCACGCCACACTACACGCTACTACTAGACACTAAACAGAGCTCAAATTGACAAACATTGACAACTGTCACTCAGTCTGGTGAAGTTAATTGCGACTATGACCAGTGATCACACCACCAGACAGTTCGGTGGGTTACATTGAAACACGCCACCAAAAGGGGAATAACACCGGACTAGGTTATCTTATCACTGAAGTCGTGAACCCATAAAAACTATTATTCTCACTGCAGACAGACTACCGTTTCTGTGGGTTACCTATTTGACATGAGTATAGCTAGTTTTCAACATCAATGTTTTGTTGTAGGTGTATGCAAAACAATTTTAATGGCTTTAGTCGCCAAGTGTTTTAATTTAATTGTTAAGAAAATACGACTAATAAAGGGACAGCATTCTCATACTACTAGAAATCAAAGTCGCTGAAAACGAGCTAAAGATATGAGTCATTTCTTAATTTTGCATAAAAAACAAAACAAAAAGAGATTTATGCAGATTATGCTGATAATTTTACTCTTCCCGTATCCAGCTGAGAGATAATTTTTATACAAAAATTAGCAAAATTAATTGACGATTATTCCTTCCACTTCGAATAGTAGTGAATCAAAACAAAGTATTCTAAATATAATTTAAGCTTAAAATACTATAGCCCTGTTTTTATTTTTCTCATAATGCAATTTTGATTTATATGACACACTTTTTGCACCGTAAGACAGTTTTTTCTTCGATCTGTATCGATTCATATTGACCACTTTCTCCTCTTTCTTCTCTCTCTCTCATTCTCTTTCACACTTTCGATCTTTTATTCTCCATTCACCAAAAATCAAAATGAATATATTCGTTCTCTTCCTATTCAACAAGATATTTCCGAATCGACCCATAGTTATAGCATTTTTATTATTTTATTTCCAGAGATCTCGTGCTGTTTCTAAAATGTATAAGTTTGTTGTCGCCCGGAATAATTATGCTTGGTAGAGCAGCAAAATTTAATGCATCTCTGAGGCTACTTTGGCTTGTTTTTCCCCCTTGCTTTTGTCGCTATCCTCTTCGTTGTTCTTAGTTCTGCTCTGCAGAGTCCCTGCAGATTTTGAGATTGCAATCTTCATCGAGTCTAATTGCCTTGGTTCTCTCTCTCTCTCCGCTTGGACTCACTTTTCTCTCCCGCTGAGAATACTAATGTCACCAATGGAAAAAAGTGTATATATGGATTCATTCTCTGCCATATGTCAAGTTTACTAAGCAAATTTATTCTCATTTATCTTTCTCTCTCACTCACTGAACTCTCATTGCTTGATAGTTAGAAAATAATTGCTTATGTCAACATGGCAATTCATCGCCATTTTTTGTGGCCAAACACGCACACGAGGCAAAATCTTCAAGTCAGTCAGTCGGTTAGTTTTTCATGTATATATATCTATCTATCTATCTATATGAGACTCGAGTGAAGAGTTAATTGCCAGTGTCAACAGTGCAAGAATGAGTATAGTGACTAAGAGTAGAGGGTGACTTGTGCCGATTTGAGCTGCAATTTTGTGGGCTTTCTTATATATTTAGACCAATCTTCGGATATTGATCGTGACAGGTGCTACTAATGACATTCGATTGGCGGAATCTCTCTCTCTCTCTCTCTCTCTCTCTCTCTCTCTCTCTCTCTTTCTCTTTACTCTGAAACTTGATTAATCGATCTAGCTTTATTCGGAATTCAATCTTTGCGAGTCGATCGAATGACTACCTGAATAAGTGTATGTGTGTGTGCGTGAATTTGTGCCAATGAAATGTTGGGTTCAGAGAGAGAGAGAGAGAGAGAGAGAGAGAGAGAGAGAGAGAGAGAGAAAGAGAGAGAGAGAGTCGATGATGCAATTTGATCATCCAACCAATAGATCGATACGTATATAAGAGGATTTGCGCGTTTGATTTTTTTGAACAAAAAAATCTATTGATTTAAACTTAAAACCGGAACTTTGTTTTGTAATCCACTTTATCAATCCATCAAAGCTTTGATTAACTACAAAAATTTAGTTAGTTTTAAAATTGAATTTTTAAAATAAAAAAAGCGTAAGCGTAAAATTTTCTAGTTGGTCTGGGCAATAGCCAAAACTTTTACTAAATAGCTAAATTGAAAAAGGTTCATTAATGTAAATTAATTCCGTGTGTGTGTGTGTGTGCTGAGTTTTTCAATTTTGTTGACTCTTTGTTCTCGTCACACTGCAGTTCGCTCTCTGCTCTCTTTTGTTTGTTGTTTTCCTCTCTTCTTTTCTATGGCTTTAGGTATCGCACTATTTTCTACGTTTTAGCGGTTCTTTCAGGGCTGATTGAAAATCAACCCAAACACAGTGGAAGCCCAGATGGAACCGCTGTTACAATCTCTCTCTCTTTCACTCACTCACTCACTCTCTCTCTTGTCTTTGCTTTCTTTCACTCATTCTCATTGGGCTACTGTCGAATTCCCCGATTGCCCAGACCAAACATTTTCACCAAAATTGCTTTTTGCTTTTGCTTCTCTCTCTCTCTCTCTCTCTCTCTCTCTCTCTCTCTCTCTCTTTGTTTTCTCCCGGTACCCACTGTATACTGTATATATATGTTGGTGTTTTCACTTTTATTCATCCTCTCATCTCTACACAAAGTGTTGTCTCCAGTGAAATCAGCGGAAACCAAACAATGGAGAGATCTATGGTATGGCAGCTCTGGCAGGCCGCCTGTCGTTGGTTTAATTAAAGCACTACTACCACCAAGACGACAAGAAGGACAAACTAGGAGAGAGAGAGAGAGAGAGAGAGAGTTTGATTCACGGAAAGCTCACCTAAACAAACCAATTACCAGAGTCTTTGGATGTTGAAAGAAAAGAATCCCAGTTGTAACTTGTGCATCCTATAGTTTTGTTTTGTTTCCACTTATTCACTTTTGCACTGTTCACAGTGTGTGATATGTTAATTAAGATCACCAATGGAATGTCTTTCTCTCTCTCTCTTTCTCTCTCTCTCTCTCTCTCTTTCTCGTTCTCCATCTTCATTCTGCCCATACATAGCTTTGCACTTGTATTTTCTCTTTTTTCGTTATTTATGATCGCAAAGGGGGGTATGAGTGGGTGGTAGTGTCACCACTAGTTTTCGTGGTGGAAGAATTATTGTTGTGTGCTAGAATTGTGTGTGTGTGTATTGTCGTTCGGGTTCGATTCGGCTCTCGGGAGAGGGATGCAGTGAGAGAGAGAGAGAGAGGAAGGAATTCAATTCCGGAAAGCCAGCCTCAGATGAAGAGAGTCGCTCCGAGAAACGTGAGTTAACAATTTGGTCCCTCCATTTCCTTTCTCACTCACTCACTCACTCTTCTTGTATAGGGTTTCTCGTAAAAGTCGAGTAGTAAAAAATTCAATTTATTCTCTCCTCTCTCTCTCTCTCTCTCTCTCTCTCTCGCCCTCTGGTCTCTACGCGCTTGTTACGAGCCGGAATGAACAATTAATTGTGGACGACAACTAGAGAGAAGTGAGGTTGACAACGACGTGGTGGGACCGATTGTCAACGGTCAACGAGCGTGACAAATCAGTCGGTTGCAACTGGGCGCGAGCACTCCACACCAAACCCAGAGCCTAATTAATTTCGGACTCTACCTACCTATTGAGTTTGGAACAATTAGTCCTCGGGCTTCAAAGTGAATCAAATGGAATTGCATCGATTGCTCATCATCACTACCACCACTACTACTTGTGACGATACCATTGGCTTATCGGGTGTGCCACTGGGCGCCGATTGTACTCTGATCACTCACGTAGCACTCAGTGCTATCGCGTGTTGGTGTGCAACAGCATCATCCACACACACGCCACTGTGCACTGTACTACCATCAATTGGCTTGTGTGTGGATGATGCTGTTGCGCGTCCTATCACCAGCATCACCAGCACGGCATCCGTGTCGCCTTTGCCCAACACTTTGGGTCACATTGACCAAGTCACCTACACTAGTTGGTTGAGTGGATGAGCCGCGAGGCCACTCGACCGAAGATTGGCAGAATCAGTTTTTTGCCTTAAAATGGCTCGTGGTGATGGCTGAGCGGAGTCACTCGGACTTCTACCCGTAGAATAATGGCAACTACACTACTGTTAAGCGCATTGGCCCTCACCAGTGGTCTGGTGGCAAGCAGTGACATCAGTGATCAATACGAGCCATGTCGCAACCATTCAGCACTGTGTTTCGGAATGCCCAACAACTGCGTCGCTAACACTAACTGCCAGACGTTGTTCCGATCGCAGTACCAACCCGGTAAAAAGCAGTTTCATTTTGAGCTTTTGGGCAGCAAGGTCAAGCCAGATCAGTACATTGCGGTAGCAACCACCAATCTAACGGTACAAGACATTTTCATATCCATTCTAACCTCGACCACTGAAATGATTTGAATCTGTCT
The DNA here is from genome assembly GCA_011762765.2 of Rhinocypha anisoptera. Lineage (NCBI taxonomy): Eukaryota > Metazoa > Arthropoda > Insecta > Odonata > Chlorocyphidae > Rhinocypha > Rhinocypha anisoptera. Next base: position 6,968 of record WURS02425338.1, read on the forward strand.
TGTGCGTGCAGAGAATGTCTGGACTGGTGGTGCACTGTCACTACTCCTCCACCAGAAGCAAGGTGATTCTGGGCTATTCGCTGAGCACTTATAGTGGCCATTACAATAGCCCACCCATCAATGGATCGCGGGTGTCGGGTTACAGCCATCTCACCGGGTCCTACTCTAATGGAGTGCTTCACTGCAGTTGGCAAACGGACTCGCCTAGTTTGATCAGCTACGACCAATACAAGTTTGACTTGGAAAATAACAAATTCTACCTCCAACTAGCTAGTGGAAAGATGAAGACCGGTATGAATCACTGAGTGAATTCACTTCCAACTGACTCTTTTTCACAGAGACCACAATTGGCTATCACCACCACGAACGAATTGCTAGTGCGCAGCAAGTTAGCCTTAAGCAAACCTCATCTATCCATGGAAGAGGTATTCCTGCTGCTATCAGATGGCATGGTTTGTTCATTTTGTGTTTATAAAATAAGTCACCCAGTACTAAAGCACTTTTTCAGCAATACTGATGATTCTTGGTTGGATTGGCTGCATGACACCGGCAATTCTGATGGCACGCCACGCACGTGGCCAGTGGCTGAGCCATCAGTGGTTTGGCCTTCAAATTTGGTTTGTGGTAATTCAACTCACTCTCAACGTTGATTGTGCAAACACATTACTACTAACACAATAATGACTCTCAATATAGGTGCATCGAACATTAATGGCCGTTGGATGGCTTTCCGTGATGGCTTCCTATGTGGTCTTATTTGTCCATTTTGGAACGTGGACAAAGGTATAATAGTCATATTTGATTGCAAATAAAACGCATTAATCGATGCGACTTAAATTTCTTCTAGACAAGCTATCACTCAGTGGCTGGCTTGGTGGCAGGTATCTTGGCCACTCTACAAATGCTCAACTCCTTTTTCCGGCCAAGTTCCGAATCTAGGCATCGGTGGATCTTTAACTACGTTCACTGGATTATGGGCAATCTGTCCCATATTCTTGCTCGTATGTTAATTTTACTTGATTAAACTAGAACAATTGACTGATTTGATCATTTGTTTGGTGCAGTATCGAACATAGTGAAATCTGGCATGAAGCAATCGACTCAATTCTTCTCTCTTCTACTCGTGTATCTCTTCATCTATCTAGTCTTCACAGATCTACTTAAGAAACTAGTCAACGAGAAACTCGCAAATAGTGTCACGCGAAAAACACTTAACAATGTCACCATCCTCTCCTCGGTAGTCATCATGGCCATCTCCATTGCACTAAGCCTTCTTGTCTACTCCAAGTGATGAAGTTTTCACTTTATATAACACATTCCCCTTTCAAACCAATGCTTTTCATACAAATGTCATCTAGGATTTTCTCCTTTTCTCCCTGTCTTATTGTGATGATTCCATGATTCTAGGTCTCCTTTTTTTCAATTTTTTAACTTAACACCCTTCTATCTATATCTTAATACATTAAATCTTTTTATACACTTCGTTAAACTTTTCACGTCAACTGTGTAAATTGTGCTTTGGTGTGAAGCACCGAGAAAGGCGCCCAAATCATGGTGCTATTTACTTTTTGCCGAAAAAGGAACTCAGTAAGACAGAGAATCAAAGTCTGTGTGTGTGCGACTGTGAGTGAGCGCGGATTTAGAATTGTAATATGTGTGTGTGTATTTGTCTTTCAGCCCTCTTTGAAGGCAAAGCTTAATAGAATTGCCATGTTGATGGAAGCAGTGTAGTAGGTTGCACACTTGCTTGATTCATCCCGAGATGGTACATAGTCACTTGCACGACTTGTTCCAGAGCTAGTTCCAAATTAGCAGCCAACTAAGTCCTTTCTCTCTCTCTCTCTCTCTTTCTCTCCTTTACTTTTACTCACACTCTTTCATTACAAATAGTACAAACACTTTAATGTCTACCAGAGCATGATGGTGATAGTGAGGTTAATAATAATAATGACGGTTTTGGCTTCAGGGAATAATGAAACTTTGCGGTGTAATGCAGTGAAGTTTGTATGAGAAAGAGAAAGAGAGATGGAAAGGGTAAAAATTTTAAAATAAAATAAAATAAACAAAATTAAACTGATTGCAGAAGAGTGAGAGAATTAAACTCGTCAGTGAGTCGAGAGAGAGAGAGAGAGAGAGAGAGAATAATATTAATTTTTAGTAGCGTAAAGAGCAAAGAGCATATAGTGCTACTCGAAATTAACTATGCAAATGATGAAGAGATGAGAGAGAGAGAGAGAGAGAGAGAGAGAGAGTGAGTGAGAATAGGAGAAAGAAAAGAGATAGAAAATTGTGGCCCCGATGGCACACTGTAGTCTCACTGGATCGTAACATATTTGATGTATAATTAATAACTCTAGATTCTACCTCTCGTGGCTGTCACATTTGCAAGAGAGGGAGAGAGAAAGAGAGAGAGAGAGAGAGAGAGAGAGAAAACAAGAAAAAGCGATAGTCCACACGAAGAAGATCGTGGCCACTGGAATCGACAACATTTACACACTGAGCGAGGGAGAGAGAGAGAGAGAGAGAGAGAGAGAGAGAGAGAGAAAGAGAAAGAAAGAGAGGGAGAGAGAAGAGAAAATCGTTTTGGTTTTGCCGTGTCGGACACGAGCGCTCGCGAGACCCGAGTGACAAATTGTGTCCATTATTATTACACACCCAAAGCAGCTCAAACTTATCACCAAAGCCATTCCCGTTAGCATCCGGTGCTCTTCTCTCTCTCTCTCTCTCTCTCTCTTTCTTTTACTCTCTCTCTCTCTCTCATCGTGATTTGTGTTCGCACATATTCCTTCGAACGAACGAGATACCGTCAATGAGTGCCATTATTTACACTTTATGCTAATGTCACCCACACTATGCGTCTACTGTTATGGCTATGGGTGAGACATATTTCTCTCTCTCTCTCTCCCTCCCTCTCTCTCTTTCTCTTCGTGCAGAAACGATTTATTAATTATTGATTCTCGACGACAACGTCACCAAAGCGATAGCGATAACACCAGCTGGTTCACGTGGAATCTACGTTCTCGAGAGAATTAATTCTCCTCTCGTGTCGAGAAGAGGGGGTTGTGAGGAATATTGATGGTGGAGTATACACACTTGCATGTGTCACTAAGAGAGAGAGAGAGAGAGAGAGAGAGAGAGAGAGAGGAGGAAAAGGCGAAAGGTGTGACATTTCAAGAGCCACTTGAAACCGAACCGATTTACATTCAATTCAAAAGATGACCACCGAAAAAAGTTTAGTAAACCCGTTCAAATTTAAATATTATTATTATTATTATTAATATCTAAAATTAAAATTATTATTATTGTAATTATTATAATATTAATAAACCAGTCGTAAATTACAAATATGAATTATTAATAATGGCACAAATTGATTAAAATAACTTCACGGAGCTATAAATTTTTTTTATATCAATCCACTATTTTATTAATCTCAAATAGTCTTTCTAGACTGGTTCAAATTGAAAGTCAAGAATCGGTGGATTAACTCAAAACGGTGATTTGTTTCAATATCTTTCTTTGTCTTTCTCTCTCTCTCTCTCTCTCTCTCTCTTTATTTCTTTCTTTTTCTTATTATTTAGCTGACTTATTCTTGCTTGAAATTGTTCCACCGTTCCACAATGGTCAGTCAAGCAATTCTTTTCCAATCTATATATATATTTCTACTTGGGATTAACACCAATATTGTTGTGAGTGGCTTATTTTCACTTCAAACTCTGTAAAGTTGCTTATTTTTCTTCTCCCCATCTCTCACACAGTGTGCGAGTGCCACTCGAAGTGAAACGATCCAGAAAGAAAAAGAAAATCCTCTGTTTTCTCTCTCTCTCTCTCTCTCCAATACTCTCCTTGACAACCAATCGAGCTCAAACCGAGAGAAAGAATATAAAAGAATAAAAAATATATATAAACAAAAGGAAATTGACGCAGCTGGAAATTCTAAGCAAAATGATGATGATGATGATGATCATATAGAAATTCAACTTGTATATACTGCTACTACTACCTACTAATAATATAGTTTTCTGTGTATTTGTCTTCTCAAACTAAGCTCAGCTGTGCTTCTACCATTTATATATTTCACTATTTTTGAGGGTTTGGTGGTGAACAAATTGGAATTTGAATTGTCTGAAGTGTCTGGTATTACTGGTAAAGAAGTAGAGAGAGAGAGAGAGAGAGAGAGAGAGAGAGAGAGAGAGAGAGAGAAACTGGCCAAAACATCGATCATCTAGAACTGACAGCCAAATGAGCTCGAATCGACTCTCTCTCTCTCTCTCTCTCTCTCTCTCTCATACTCTCTCGAAATTTTAGGTGCGCACTTCACTTTCAAACCCAATCTTCTAGTTAGTAGCAGTGGTGCACACTTTTTGGATCGATTTTTTTCCAGAGTAAAAATTCCAAAATTTTGCGTTGACAACGTCAAGCTAGATGACAAAAAATAGAGAAATTCGAGATCTAAACTTGAGGGGAAAAAACTTCTTCTAATGCCCAGAAATCTATTCAATGGAGAATTTTGGTTTTATAGTTTGATCAGTTTTATTGAGTTATCACCCTCTCTCTTTCTCTCTCTCTCTCTCTCTCTCTCTAGTTGAAAAAATGGATAATAAATTATGCTCTTCAAATAGCTTTTTTGCGATCCCGGAATATTCTTCCTCTTTTCTACTCTTTCGCGTGCAAGCTAAGCGGGATTACAAAATGAGCAGCCCATCTATTAGATTTGCTTTTTATTATTCTTCCCTCAATCCCTCTATTAGTTTTAGAATTGTATAAATCAACCTTCATTAGATATTCATTGGGAGCAGTTTTCCTGTGTTCAAGTGAAGCTTTAAACAAATGAATCGATTTAAGCCAAAACATCTCTTAAGTTTGAGTTTTTTTAAACAAAAGACTTATGCTTTCTATCTCTATACTTTGTATGTGTGTATAAAGCAACCTTAAATAATTGTAATTTATTGCTCAACTAATTCTCGTGTTTCTGGTTAATTAATACGATTATCCATCTAATGTCTCCAGGGATTACTCTCTCACACACTCATTTATCTCACCCCAAAACAACAAAATATTTTTGTTTTTATTTTAAACCAGATTTAGGCTAAATCCAATTACGGTTTGAAATTTGGCATTGGTCAACAAACCACGTTTTGGTGGTTTTTTCCTTCTTTGTGTTACTATCCAAAGAATTGAATTGATTCAATTTGCTTATCTCGTTATGTTTGTGTGTGTGAGTTTGATGGACCGTAAGGGCAGTTGGCAAACATCAAATAAATTGAAATGTTTTGAAAACAAAACGGAAAATTCTTTTTATACTCAATAATTTAATGTCTCGTTTTGACTTACACATACATTTTATTTTTTATTAAATATGCGTGTAAACAACAATATTTGCAATACAAAATTCAACTTTCTACTCAATCAGGTAAACAAACGCTATTTCAACTTAACTGAATCGATAAAAAGCTTTGAACATACAACTATTTCGACCTTACAAGATTCAATTTGGCCAATACAATCCAAGGTAAACTGGCCAGTTTCAGAT
>WURS02425348.1:0-35934 GCA_011762765.2 Rhinocypha anisoptera
ACATATTGACACTACTTTCTCTCTTTCACATGAATTTAAAAAAATTCTAGTTTAACAGTATCAGTGAAGCAAGGAAAGAAAGCACCAAGGGTAGGAGGAGCCCTTCAATTTTTGACAAACATGAGACACTCATTGGTGGAAGGAGATAATCATCTCATATAGAAATTAACTGTGTTCCCTTCTCAAAAAAAGTAGCTGCTTGACACTTGCCAATGGTCCCTGAGAATACTTTATTAATCAGAGATCAGCTACATGGTCAGGGAAAGTAACTGGCCCCTCTACCCTGATTTGTGAATCCTATTAGGTTTAGTATTAGGTGAGCTCTACCCTCATCTATGAAATTGACCTTATGGTTGAAGGCTGTACTTACAGTGGATGGTTATTGAACAATGTACATGAACACAATATTCAAGAGGAACCCAATATTCAAGAATCTACACATACATTTTGCTCGAGAACCTTATCCAATGGCCTCAAGTTAATAATGGTAATGGTTTCTGGTGTAACTTTGTGGAATTGCTTCATTTTAAGAAATAGAAACAAGACACGTAATGATTCCACATCAAATTTTATGTGGAATCACTAAGTGTCTTGTTTCTATTTCTTACCTCTAGGTAGAGTTTTTGCATAAGAAATACCAAGATGTATTCAAAATGTTTGTATTCCTCATAAGTTATATTTACAAATGAAATAAGGGTAAAAGAGAATTCCAAAAATTATTTTATGTTAGAACATTATACATAAACTTGTGCATTTTTTCACAATACATATATGATTTCATATATCAATAACTACTGGATTTACAGTATGAAAAGTGAAATATTATCCAACACAATATAAATTAATACTTCAATTGATCCTTCTATTATCAAATAATCTGATAAGACAATTGCATATTGTTTTTCTCACTCCAGATGATGTTCTAAGGGTGGTTCATTAGTCAAAGATATTGTTTTGTTTTATAATAATATATTTGGATCACCCCTGGAGGTGTTTTTCTCTGTAAAATAAAAATCAAAGCCAATTTTCAGGTACCTTGAGGAACTTCCAAAATAGAGGAATTTCACAGCTTCTTGTTGAATGCTGTTGATGAATTCTCCTTGGGATTTCTACCACAGTTATGGTTGGTGGTCTATGTTTCAATGGCTAACTCTGTCATTGTCCTCAAAGAAATGAGTTAATCACCCACATTGCACTAAGGACTTTTTTCTTTCTTGCAAGTGCAAAAATTGTTTTGTAATCATTTATTGCAAGCAAACAGTAATAGCCAAAATTTTATCTAATACTATTCACAAATCAGTTTTCATTGAGGGTTAACCCATGTCAATCAATGGAAATGGAAAATACTTACATAAAACCTTACTAACTACAAACATGGAGCAACTAATCCTTTTTCATTATTTCACAATAAAAGTCTATGCAATATTAAGGTCTTTCAATGGTGTTATATTGACCCAGCCATAACATAAATGATACAGCTATGAGGCAAAATAAAAAAAAACTTCTTAAGGGGAATTTACAAATTTGGGTGCACATTTTTTTGTTATTTACTATTATTTTTGTGGTTAGGGTAGCCGAGTGAGTAGTTCTTTTGGCTACTGAACAGGGGGTTTGGGTTCAAGGGCACCTCCAGCTAAAACCCAAGCTGAGTGTTTTTCTGGGTACTACATTGTCATGGGAAACTACAGGTGGCACAGAACTGGCCCCTCTAACCCACCTGTGAATTTTCACCTAGTAATAAGTCATTGGATTATTACTAGATGAAGGTTAATGACGATATGAATAACATTTAATATCATTATATGTAATTTGGAGTACAGAACAATCCAACAGGTGACTAAAAATAACTCCTAAATTAAATTAAAATTCTGCCATTAAAATCAAATTAATTTCTCAAAAATGTGAAGTTAAAAGGATAAAATTGATTCAAAGACTTCTATGAATGTGAAGGCTGCATTTTTTCAGGGTGTTGATTTTGGTGAAATTACTTTACTTACTGGGAAGAATCAAAACTGTAATCTGAAAACTGTGAAAGTAGTCAAATCCATAATAATTCAGCCTTCATCTCTGAAAGACCAGTTGGTGTAAGAGGGTTTGTAATAAAACTATAGTAGGATATTTGAGTTAAGGTGAAAAAAACATAAGGAAATAAGATCTTAAGTTGATCCTGTTCAAAGGATTAGTAAGGAAGACAAAAATAAAGAGGTAAAATGTTTCTTGATTATATTAACTTTATTTTGATCATTCAGTGATAACAAGTGGAAAACTTTTTTAAAAGATTCATCAAACTTATAAAATTAATAGTCAAATGACAAAACATTTGTAATTTCAAAATTACAATATGGAAAAATTTTTCTTTGAATTGAGGAAATACCATTTTGCTGGTATGCTATATGCTAGAGCTATGGAAAAGTGACCTTACACAATGAATGAATCTTGGAAGGAGCTTTTGGATGATCTTGTGAAAAATGATATTCACTTGCTTGATGGGATCACAGAATGAAAAGTGACCTTACAACTAGCATGATGGTGGATTAAATTGAGGAGTCGGCAGGTAGGACAATTTTTCAGAATCTTGAAATTCTACCTCTCCCTTGTATATATATTCTACAGTGTTCTGTTTTTGTGGAAAAAATCCCTCTCTGTTCCCCACTAATATTACTTTTTTCACAGGTACATGACCTGTGACAGAGAGGATATTCATCTAACTGGTCAAAACCTAACCTGTTCCAAGTATGATCCTAATCATTCTGCCTTTCAAACTTACAATAAACTTCATCAGTCATTAAAAAACATTTCTTCTCCCACTACATTTAAAGTATAAATATGTAAGCTATTACAAAGTAAAACTTACTACAGTATTGATGAGTTGTTCAATGACAAGCTCTAAGTGTAATTTTTTCTTTTTTTGTTATTAACATTTCCATGCCTTTTCTTATTTTTTATGTATGCTGTGATTTTATTTTCTCTTTCCCCCTATTTTGTGTTATTGTAGTTGTTAATTACTGATGAGTTCTATGCCATTTTGACCAACCTGAACAATAAATTTATTATTATTTCACATAACTAACATAGTCGACTTGAGATCATCATGCAAGCATACTAAGGAAAAGTTGGAGCTTGTTTTAATTTCTCATCACATGATTCCACAGTTCTGGGAAATATTATTTCTAATGAGAACATGCGGGGCTAATGCATAGGATCACTCATCATGTAAGGTGACATTTAAGCATTAACTTCACATTTACTTTTCAGAGTGGAGTTATTAAAAAAATCTAAAAAAAATTTGGTTATGGTTTGAGAAACTTCTTTCTTTTTCTACATTCTTCCACCCTCCCATATTCGTTCATACTTCTTAGCTTGTCCCATATTCATGAATGAATGGTAGAGTGAACTTAAGTGGATGGGATTGTTGGATTTACTGATGACCAAGCACTAGTTACTCTAGTCCTTGATTAATGTATTACATGAGCAATGTATGAGGTTTGGGCCGAAAATAATTATAGCGAAATAATAAGATTTTTTTAAATTGGAAAAAAAGGTTGGTTGAATAAGTTTGCAGTGTCCACTAAAAGTTTTATTTTCTAAGACAATGACTTCAATGTTTTGCAACATCTTCGGATGAATATATCATTATTCGATGAAAAGTCATAGAAAATAAAAATAATGGTGGAAACAGCAGTCTTTTAATTCAGTCATCTTCTTACAATTAAGGATTTCAATGGGAGCATGTACAAAAGTTTACTTTGTTAGGATCTTAGAGAGAAGTGAGCAGATGTTAGAAAAATAATTACATTGGCAGAGAAAGTATTTGTGAAAATAAGGAACTAAATGACAGGAAACTTATATGAAGACATAAAAAAAGGTTAGTAAACACTCGCTATATCCTGATGCTTGGTCTTTGAAGAAGGAATATAAACACAGATTGTTTTTTCAGTTGTGTGGTGAAGAATGGAGAAAGTAAAGTGTGCAGAGAAGAAAACAAATGACATAGTGTTAGGCATGGTAGGGGAGATTGCTACTTTGGCCTTTGTAGAATTCACCAGCCTAGTCTTAACTGGTAGGTTACTGATCATCATCATTTATCCTATTGAGAGGCAATTTTATCTGCTGCACAAGATGTAACAACCTCCTAAAAGTAACTCACAATAAATGTCTAAAATCCTCTAGCCTTTCACTGGGCTTAAGAGGAATAAATATTAAATTGGTATGAAATTGGCAAAACAATCTTACATAATCTCTCAAGTTCTTGCTACAAATAATGGTGACATGTTTACTGACAAAAACTATACTGGAGCCTGAGAAATGAGGGGCCTCTCTTATTACAGAGCATATTGATTTTGAGATATTGAAAAGAAAAGTCAACTATCAAAGGATTGATTAGACTGCAATCTAATAAATCCTTTGATTCTAAAGGCTTCAGAAGGCTAAAGGCTGATATTAATCCCTCATGGGAAGAAGTGCTCCATAAAATCATTTCCTAGGAAGATATGTGACTAAGAAAATGCAGTGTGCAAAATAAAAGAAATCCTGAAACGTTCATAACAAATACAAAGGGAAAAACTATGATGGCTACTGATACTAAAATACACAATATTCATCTTTCAAAAATACCAAAATTGGAGGAATCAAGAGAAGAATTGCAGTAGGCCGTTGCGTCTTCAGTGACTACATCATTTGATGGAACGTGAAGCTCGAGACCAATATTGTAACCACATAACTTGTTGGAGAGGGGTTAATAAAGCGAAAGCAAATATCTACTTTGGTGAAAAAACCAACATTTAGTCATCCTAAAATTAGAACTATTGGTAGTAGTAGTATTTTTGTTTTATAGGGTGCATCGATGACTATGGTAATTTTGCACCTCTTCAAATCATAGAAAAAACCACTATTGGACAAACACAACACCCACACCCTGGGTGGGACTCAAACTTGTGACCTTTGGGTTAGCTGGCGAGCAATATAATTAACACGCTAACCTTGCTGGCAATTAGAACTTTTAACACAGAACATGTGATTTTCTCATTTTACCTACGTAACCCATGAACTTATGGATTAATTCAGGTATGATGAGGCAGACTGAAAAATAACAAATCAAAACTAGAAAAAATTATCTCTTTCACCTAAGCCCTTTTTCTTTGATATCTCCATATTTGATACAATTCTCAGCATTATGTTTTCTTCTGATTTGAATACGATATTTTTTTCTCTTTAAAATAGGCACTTTTTTCATCTTCCTCACTAAACATGTGCTCATCTTTTTTTGTGTTTTATTCCCTTCCTTATAACCTATTCCTGCATGTGTTTTTTGCCAGCTGATGTGTAAATGAATTTATGTATTAATATATAATTTTAAAAGCTTTGAAATTTAATAAGTTTACTAGTAAACACCACTCAAAACTTTACCTTTGTCAAAACCCAGTAGCTTATGATGTTGTATCACAGATTCTTCGACTGAGGAAAGTACATGGCTAGTTCCATCTGAAGACTTATTCATATATGACAACTTGGATCCCAGACCAATTTTGCTGAAAAAATTAATTACATCAGAAATGCTTAAGTTAATATTGTTCACAAAAAGCAAGGAATACATACCTACTCAAACATGTAGCTGTTATATTTATTTCTGGTGGGTTTTTAACAATACTTAACAAAGATTTCAAATTATTGTTCTTGTCTATGTCTTCTACAGTTTTAGTCTTCCTATTAGCAAGCATGATACCACGATTTGACAGAAGTAACTTATCAACCAGACTCAGGGAGTCATCATTCAGTCCTTCCATCAGTACATCAATGGCCTAGAGTCAAAGGAAAAAATGAACTCTTCAGTCATGAAGAACACAAAAAATTATTCATAAATAAATCGTTTTCCCCAACTTTAACATTTCTATTTTATTTAATATACCCCAATTGGGTGATTTATAGTATAAAAAGCATTCTGTTTCCATATATTACAAAGGTTTTACAATCTAAGGTATCAAATATTCTAATAACTATGACCTCCCTAACACACTGTAGAAAGTTAAATGTTATGAAACTATTGGTAAGGCAATTAAAACTCAATGCAGAAAATTTATTAATTTTGAATAACTAATCAAAAAATTCATAAAATTACATCAGAGAAATTTTAAACACTGCACTGTCAGTCCACCACAAATATGGACAAATATCAACCCTATGATTGGCTTTTTGCAGCTTCACTCACAACCAAATCTCTCCCACGGCATAGCTTTTTTTTAAGCCTTCCCACTTCTTTTCATTTCGTTTATAAGATTGTAAGTTTGCATGAAAACATATTTTTAATTCTTCTAAAGCTTTCAGTTTTACACCAAAAATCCTACACATACAATAAAAGGGACCGACGCTTTAGAAGATTTAGAAATATATGTTCATTCCAAGACTGAGAATCTTGTAAATGAAATTTGATACCTTTCCTCCTCTCCCCTCTTGCATTTCCCACCTCCCACTTAAAAATTACTGGATGGGGTCTTTCTTTCTTCCAACTCCCAAACTTCTCATAATTATCTTCCCCTTTCTTCTTCCCTTTCCATCCTCATTATGTCTCAATTACCAATCCCGTCCTACAAACTCCTGTACACCCCACCTACTTTCCTCCACCTCCCCCCTTTTACTCTCCCAATTGAGTAGATATAATGTCTCTCACTCTCTCTCCCACACTCTCTATAACGCATGCTCACTTTGTGTGACTGCATGAAGATGCTGTACCATGGGTGAAGGCAAAAACTGGTCATATTAGTTTGAAAAAGTTTTTGTGGAATTTCAGTGTTTTTTATTAACTTTTCACAATGAAAAAAGTCACCTAGTGAAGCCTGAAATGATGCCTTATATCTGGTAGAATATTTTCATGTAATAGAATAGGCAATAAACAGTGGAGGATTCTTTAATTAAACACTAAATGTGACTAGATTTAGGTACTTGTTTCCTGAAACATTTGCTATCACATTGTTTTTCCTATTCACAATTATTAATATAATTTTCATTATTTTTACAGTCACATACCCTTTGTTGATGCCAATCAATGAAATTTAAGCCCTGAGGAGGAATACAGAAACATAAAATCTTTGGGTTTCCAGACAATCTGGTGACTCAACTGGGTAATTTGATCAGCAAAAATGAAGCACTACAGTAACAAAAAATGCTTGTTATTACTTAGGTCAGTATTAATAATAGTAGGAGAAAAACGTCTGCAAGAAATCTTTTCATACTCAAATTGAAAGCATTCCTTAAGTGGGCAATTTTACAATGCTTAATTAAAGCTATTTTTTGGCATTAACCTTAATTAAATACAATACAATTTAGAATTCCCTTTTCAATTTATCATTCAAAATGTTTCCCTTTTGGAGGAAAAAATATTACCTTGCATACTCTGTATGATTAAAGTAAGGCTTCAAATGAATTCCGAAGCAGTGATGAATTAATTAAAAGGATAGTTTTAACATCTGCTAATTCAATGAAATAACATATCATAAATAAAATCGTAATATAAGAGGATTAACATAATCTAACTCAAAATAAGAAATTTCAATTTCTATTTGTGACATATTGCTAATCTATCAAGAAAGTATATAGTGTAGCTGACACAAAAATTAATAATTTTTGTGCCTGCCACAGTTAGAAGTTACAGTACTGGACTAAACTTAAGTAATTATCATAAAGTGTGACAAAATGCTAGACTTCAACACATGATTGAATTGAATAGCTCAATCCAGTAGTTGAACTTTATGCATAGGCCTATTGAACAAATTGTAGTTATTTTATGTATAAACACATTATGCAATATACACAATGAACTCCAAACTCATGCACAACTTACTGCAAGCATGCATTAAAGAAAATAGGATGGGCAGAAAGAGTCACCACCAAAACCAGTAACCATTTCTGCTGCATGATCAAACAAAAGTATAGCTATTCTTAGGAGAAAAACAAATCTTACAGCAGGAACATCTTTCAGGTGATGGTGGTGAATAAGTGCTAGCTGATCATACCATTTTCCACGATGATGAGCTACATATAAATCTTGACTTAAGAGTAACTTATATGACTCTACTACTTCAGAGTACATTTTCTTTGCTTTTAAGCATTCAATGGAGATAATTACAGCACGAGCAAGTGCATACCCAGCAGTAAAAGAGCGCAAGTAACGAGGCAGTTCCACATCTTCTTTCCTGAACAGAGAATATAAAGCATTATTCAAACAGCTAAAAATCTCAGGTTCAATATGCTAATAAATTTAATATTACAGATAATTGCTAAAATTGAGCATAAGCTATAACCATATCATTTCTCTTCCTTGATATTATTAAAATTGTCCTTGTTTCAATTACACTGATAAATAATACAAAAGCAGTCACTGATGATGGACCATTATCTTTATTTTTAAGAAAATCATTCCTAATAGCGACATTACTGTATGGACTAAAATGTTTGCGATCAAGTTTACCTAATTCTGCTATCTCCCAAGATTCTTCTTAAATGTTTAATAACCATTTCGTAGAGAGGTAATACTTCACCATAACACTTATTCAACATTTTTCCCTTAGTCAGTGCCAGTAACTCAAGAGCTTCCTGGAATCTATAAGTAAAAAAACAATATAAGGAACTGATTCTGTATGGTGCACAATAGTTCCAATTTTACTGGAAAATTGAATGCTAATATACCGAATAAGGGAGTCAGAACTTCCAAAAAAATTCTTCAATGGGTGTAATGGATACTCAGGGTAAGTAATCTGGTTTGACCTGACCCGGCTCATTTCATTCAGAATTGGAATTCGGCCATCCATTTCCATATCGTGTCCAAGAGGTAATGCATGGAGAAGCATAATTCTTAGCAATAATTTTCTAGGAGTGCAACATAATTTTATCATTTTTCCTAATGCTTTCGTGGCTCTGGAAAATAATAATTGCTAATTAAGCTCTTATGAGAAAATTAAGAAAAAATATATATCCTATGAATTACTAACCTTTCCCTGATCAGTGATTTAATCCCTCTACTAATTCCTCTGTGGATACTTTTCTGACAGTGGCCAAAATCAATTAGGGATCTCACTAAATATTCTTTCTTACCACCTGATCTCAAGTGAAAACACTTGCATAGAGATCTTATTTCCTGAAGAGGCATTAAATTTAACAGAGCTCTAGTTTCTTCTTCGGATACATCTATAAAGATAAAGTTATACAATCACTTATTGTAGTACAAGGAAATTAATTAAAGTTTTTCATTATTATAGAATTATAGTAAAAAGTCATTATCACTCATAAACGATCAGATAACTTGCCTCTATACAGAAACCCCTTTTCAATAAGAGTTTTGATAAGCGAGTCTATATCCGAGTTTATTTCAACATATTTTATAGATGAAGTCTTGATCCAGGAATGTTTTCTATTCAGTAACCGCACATACAACATTTGTTCTTCCGGATTCAAGTCATTGAAATCCTTTAAAACAGATAGTTCATGAGCACTGAAAAGATTCTTTAGATTGTCGTTACCTAAAACTCCTGTCAAAATACTTAAAAAATTTTTCCAATAATAACGACCGCCTTCGGTTAACTTATCAATTTGTTCATTGAAGTGCTCATCATTATCTTTTTTGAGAGTAGTCTTGACTGACTCTTGCAATGAATCACATGTTGACCCTGTAAGTGATTCATCTCTCTTTGTGTCTTCAGTCATACCAGGTTCTGATTGCCCTTCGTAAATTTTGGATGAACGTGGAGAGTCCAGGCTCCGACTTTCACCATTAGGCACATGCGTTGACGTAGTGGCTTCGGAATCACTAGCATGTTGTCTTTTTGGGGTAAAATAGTTTTTGATTGACTTTGAGTTCTTTTTGTGCATTGACCTTCTTTTTGAACGGTACTGATTTAATTTGGAATCAAATCTCTTTTGAGCACCAAAAAATGAATTTTCCTGTGGGTAAAAATTATTAGTCATTAGGAACCGAAATCCACCACAAAATCGGAAAATGACCCTACATTGAAATGAACAAGCAGATTTTATGAGATTAATTGAAATATTTAACAACTATCATAATGTTATTTGGGGCAACATAATTTTTTAAACATACCTACATGAGATTTGATTGCACTTTTATTTTTAAAATAGCAGTAGTTTATTGGTGAAATTTAATTACTGCTAACAATAAATCCTGAAAAACAGAATACACTAATTCATACAAAATCAAACCCAATCGGCAGGTTGAAATCCTCGAAAATTTTCGACTGTCAAATTCAACCGCTGAGTTGACAGTCGAAATAAAATCGCATTTCGACCTTCAACTGTGGAACTTCTCACCCGCTCATTTTGACTTCATATCCGTAAGAGATCGTGCATAAGGAATAAGCAAACATATCAATGTGTTGAAGTTAATTTTTTTATTTACACTCCAAAAACTTACAGGGTAAGTAAAATATTTTTCTCTACTATAAAATGTATGGAATCATCTAAAACAAACGGGGCAAGGTCCTCGGGAGTTTTTTTTAGACATACCCAAGTGGCACCAAAACGGGTATGTAGACTAGTGAAATTCGTGACAGCTACAACTCTGTAATATGGGTAACATTGGATGACTAAACCTCTAATTCCGTAATTTTTTCATGTTCAAATTTTATAATTCCTTATTTTAAATAGATGAATGAATGCAGTAGTTTTCTTAATTCCTAATACCATATATAAGAATAATTTAATGGACGAATTAGTTCATTTCATAAAAGTATATGCATGCAAGAAATAAGCAGATAAATCACAAAATGATAAAAAAAATATTTCGTATGGAAGTCTATAAAATAAATATTTTTATCCTTAAGCATAATTATGTTACATTTAATTTTTTTTTAATTTCCTTTGGAACTACGTTTTTACATTATTTAACAGATGGGCAACATCAAGTATAATGCATTTTCCTAAAAGTCCTTGGTATGGTCTTTTCATTTGCACATCTTTTATTTCATCCATACGTAGATGTTATTCCAATGAGTGATTTGTTATTTTATATCTCTTTTCATTAATGCAAATGCCATTAGAAGATTGACTTGGGCCAGTGCAAGGATTTCAGATTTAGGTAACAAAATTGTTTGCATCAGACACTTAACATGTAAATCATATGAAAGATTGGATGATGGTAACACTTCTTTGGTCTTATGTTTATCTGGTAATGTACTATCAGACATTCTGCTACAGCAATGCTAACCATTGCACTATTTAAAGTTTTATCATATTTGGTCATTGAAGTTTCACCTTGTACTCCTGCTTATGGCAGTGTCATAGACTAAACACTATTAGTATTCTTTAGCCTATGGCTACATTGTCAGAGGCTTTGTTTTAGCAAATGCTGAAACAATAAAATGCTATATTGTTTTATAATTTATATCATGCTTCAAAAGTCTTTTTCTCTTTCTAAGAACCCCAACATTTTTCATGATGTTTTTATTGATATTATTTTAACCTGTGATACCTGACAAATGTGGCACATACACTGTTCCACAACACCAAATATCTAGATTAGCATGATGAGATGATATGTAAGACAAGGAGGTAATCCGGTTATCAAAGAACTATACATGGTTCTGATGTGAAATGATTGTCTGCTAGGTGCAGAACAGTATTTTACATATCTTTGAGATCACTGATCATTGACAGGTTCTACCTCACCTGTATATGGAATAAAGTCGTATGTCATGTCTTTACTGTGATCAAGAACAAAGAATTATACCCCTACTTATGTGCCCCTCATGATACATATGCAGTTTTGTTCGGCTGTTACCTTTGAATGGTAAAATCTGTTCATCTATAGACAAATTATATAATGGGAATTTCCAGAAAATTTTCCCTTTTGAGGTTTATCAGTGAGTTATCAACTTTGAAAAGTACATATTTTTTTAAAAATTAATAGTGGTCTTATACACTTAATGTAGTTTTAGTCTCATATCTTCAAATCTTTTACAAATCATGGCCTTGGCTATAATGTCTCTGAGGGCAGCTAACTAATTAGACCAGTGTTCATGTACCGAGAGATTTACTAATTGATAAATACAGTGAAACCTGCCTCATCAGCCACCTCCTTAAGCAGCCATTATTTGGTGGACCAAGTGGTGGCTGTTGAAAACAGGTTCTATATATTAAACAGGTACTGTATATGCCCAAACAATGCCCTAATTCCTTTTGATCCATATTGAGAGGTTACAAGCACTGACTACAAATTGCAATGCGCCACAAAAATATCAAGCAAGTCTTTTGTAAAGAATATGTGGAAGTATTCAATAGGTTGAAACAAATCATCAGTAAAGATATGCTAAGGACCAAAATATTCAGGAATAATTGTCATATCTTCAGCACTACTTTGCTGATTTTGCATACAGGAGGAAATTTCATAGTGTGTGTTGCTCTAGTGGCTGTTCACTTTCCAAAGAAACCTCACTTGTGACTTCTTCTACAGCAGTCCAATCAGTAATATGCTACTATATCCGCAGTGATGTCTGAAAAAAGTAAAAAAGTAGTAAGTATTACAAAGGAATTCATTTATTGGTTTCCAGTAATTGATATATAATTATGTAATATATTAATTGGAAAAAAGTTGGAAGGAAGCATAGGTTAGATGATGAATTAGAAATGAAAAAACAGCAGCATTGGGATGCAAATATGAGACAATAAAATTGACAGGCATATACACTACATTCATGGTTGAAACAGTGACAAATTCTGTGGGGATTTATATAAATGAAAGCATGAAATTTTGGAGAACTAATTGGTGATTTACAGTTTATCCAACCACAAAAGGATTAAATAAAAATTTAACACAAGTTAGGAATGGTAAAGAAAAAAAGAATATGCAGATAGTGGTAAAAGATATGTACTACATATTATAGATGCTTATTGCAGAAATAATTCCTACCTTCATGAGTGCCTCATACAGGAAAGTAGTCAGGATCCATAAAATCAACTTAATAAGACCCAATCACTCTCAATACTATCAAGAGTACCATCAATAATGTAGCTTCATCTCTAGGCAATTTTGTTTTAAACTTATGTTCCGTTCTTTAAGAAAAGGTGGAAATTGGCAGCTCTAATAAAACAGACTAATGGAGAGGGAAAATGGATATTTCCAAAGACTAATATGAGAAACTGTTGACATAATGAAGGACCCATACAATTTCAATAGAGAAGACAACTATCCCCTCCCCAGCACACATAATAGATTATTTCAGTGCCACTAAAACCAGACATTGAAGGATGGACATTGGAGGCAAAGCAAACCTGACATCCTTCCACGACTCATCCAAACTTCCCAAGATACCTACACATAAATGGCCAAATCTCAGTGTTGATGAAACTGTCGTCAACAGTAGGAAATGATGGTTGAGCACCATATTTAGAAACCATAGAAAATAAATTAATTCCACAACCACCCTTCATATTAGCAAAAAAATAAAGAAGTGCTTACCACAAAGATACCAGATTTTTACAATTTCATAAGAAGAAAAAAATCAGAAATATATATAGTATTTATTTTTCCATAAATAAAGCCATTGCATTTTCAAATAATCAAAACGGATTAGGTTCTCCACCACCACCCTCATCCACTGGTACTACAGCAATTGCAGGACCAGCAAAAACTTCAGCAAATCCCTCATCTTGATCAGGGTCAACAGGAGGCAATGCGGGTAAATTCTGCCAAGGGTCTCCTGCTGCTCCTTGTATATTTCCAATCACAACAGCTGGCTGCTGATGATCAGGTAGCCTGTTTCCTACTGCATCATCAAGTTCCCTCTGAGGAACAGTACGCCTTCGTGGGAGTTGCACTGGTTGCAGAAGGTGCACTATTAGCTCTTCTTCATCCTCCAATTCTGCCTCTTCAGCCTGGAGAATTGAAAGAAAAAACAAGATTGTGATTGATAGTTACATGGTTACTATAATATTATGCATAAAAATGAGCCAGGCAAAAAGGTAAAATATTAAGGTCACATGTTGTTTAATCAAATACAAGCAATTTAATTGTTCTGTTTATGTTTAAAGACAAATAATAATACTAAACATGCAGTATATGCTGCTGATAGTGTTTAATTCAAAATATCAATTATAGAACTAAGTAGGAACTCACTGTTTTAATTTTTTTCAGCCTTGATTTAATTAAATAAATGAAAGTAGTTCAATCTGTAAGCCTGTTTGATGTATATGTTAATGATGTGTTTTGTGGTTGCAGTGCTCATGGAATACTCGGAAATAAAGAATAAATTATATTTTATCACTGGAACTTAGACATTCTACATTGACGTAGTCATCATCAAAGGCTGTCATCAAATATGAAGATTGTTTTGTTAGCTCTCCAAGCTAGCCTGGCACCTGCTAATTTCATTACACATTCATCATTATTAACCCATTGCCTGTTTTTGATGTAATATTACGTTCCGGTTTAGTCCTTATATTTCCTCATGTTTTTGACGTTTTATTTCATTCTCTATTCCGTGCGTTTCTCAATTCCGTTTCTAATCATACTATTAGTCATTTTAGGAAAAAAACTGATACTATTTCCCTCATAAAGTGAACAGAAGAATGCAGTATTTAATTTTTCATCAGTTTCAGCCATTGAAATACCACCAGAATTAAATCAAGGGGTGATAGAAAAGCAAATAGAATTGAAACAGTTAAGTTTTATACTCCCCATTGTGTTTCTCTTTCTGTGCCTACATCTACAGTTGTTATTGTGTGAATGAATATGACTATATTTGCTGAGTAATAGTCCACAAAGAATTTCAGTTCTCTTTCCTTACAATGCAAAAGAGCTGAGAGTTATCAAGTTTAATCTATTTGTGCTTTTTATTTTGTAATCCTTAATTCCTCCTATTTCCTAAAGTCCTTTTCTCACCAATACCTAATTGTGCCAACTATTCTGATAAGATTCTGGATCATAAAGGTAAAGATTTATCTTACCTTTCTATTTACACCTACAAAGTTATTAACTTTAACATTATCCATCTCCTGTTACTCATACACCATCCTCTTCCTACCTCTAAAGTTCTTACCCAATAGGTTTCCTTCCATTAGAGTCCTTATGAAACCATTTATCTGAAGATTTGTGCTGATAGGTTCTCTCTTCTTTTTCCAAGTGTAATCCTAAAGCTTTTTACCAGCTCCTCATAGGTACTTCTTCATTGGTTGTTTGGTTATCTATGGTCATCTACAGATGGTCATTCAATCGATGAGATTTAGAAAACAACTACATAGCTAACTCTCATAGATAGATAAATCTCTTCTTCCCACAAATGCCATGTCTACTCCATACGAATTCCAGGGATGCCAGACCTGACTCTTGAGCACCACATCCCTCTCCATTCCTTTCCGAACATTTCCTCATCCACTCAGATTATAAGGCATACAAGCAACTATCTAATAAGGCATACATGTTTAACTATCTGCTCCTCTTCTCCCCTCCTCAAACACTCTTGCCTATATTTTACTGATATATCTTAACTTGCAACCTTTGTCCTTTCTTCGATGGCCAACATACAGTTTGCCACTCTATCCACATTAATCACTGGTTCCCCAATAACTCTTTCCACTCTACTCTTCTAATTCGGATATACCACTTCCTATGACCCATCCTTTTGAAACAAACTTTCTCCCTTTCTATCACTGAATACTTTTCCAAAATCTCAATTAACCCTAAAGTGAGAACATGGGAGTAAATATAATTTTATTTGGGTGCTAAAAAGCCTTTGGGTGCAGGAGAATAATTCCCCACTAAATCCTCCCCTCCCCATGATATTAAGCTGAACTCTTTTCCTTTCCAATATCTTCTCAATTTTCTTCTCCCATTACTGTAAGAGGGAGGGAGGTGGGCAGACAAAACAATATTCAAGTGCTGCATGAGTGTTCTTGCAATGATCCTTATATCACCCTGCGAAGAAACATGCAAAAAATTTTGATAACATGTTGATCTAACCTCTCCATCAGAATCATCTTCAGATGGTGGATCTGGGGCTTCCGGCTCAGACTCAGACCCATCCTCTACTTCCACGCCATGCTCAACTTCATCTTCCAAACCAAAAACAGCTTCAGCATTGTTTCCTTCATTGTCGCAATTATTATTGACAACATCTTGGTTTTCATCTTGATTCCCTTCAACTTCATAGAAGAGGTCATGTGGTGGAGCAGCATTAAGGTGATTGATATTGTTCATGTTCTCATTCTTGAATGTCACATTAAAGAAAAGATAAATGTTAATTAGAGTCCATGCTATCTTAACATGAAGTTTATTCAATAAAGGAATACTTCATTTATAATGTTACCTATGCGAATGACATGCACAATTTCATTATAGCAAAATCATAATTTAGTTTAATATTAGAGAGACTAAAAAACCCCTTATATGAGTATATATAGTGGAGATCCAAATTACAAGTATAAAATACACAGCAATTATATGTAATACTACTATAATAATATATAATACCAATGTACTTAAAAAATTACCATGAAAATGCAAAAAGCATAATTTTTTTTTTGAAGGTATGAAGTAAAAGTGCTTGGAAGTGAATCTAAATGCATATATTTGTATTCTAAGTCAATTTTTGACCTCATGGGAATAAACTGTCTGGCACTACATATCAGACAACAGTGAAAAAACTAGGCAGTGTAAATAAGAGAGATCCAAGGTATAGTTTTTTTCTTTACGCAACAAAAATCCATATATGTATATACATAAATACATGATGACTCACTGGCAAATTCTGTATTCCCTGAAGCCTATCTGGAGGAGCAAAAGCCTGACCCAAATCCTCCTCCATATCATCTTCACTGTCTTCCTCTAAACTTGAGCCATGAAGGTCAACAGAATTTGCAAAATCTTTATCCTGAGCAGAATAGGAGTTAGGGTAGCCACTGTCAACATAAGCTCTTGCTTGGGTGTCATCTTCATTCCAATCAGATGCAATAGATGGCTCAGGTGATTGATAGTGAGTAGCAGCACACCAATCCTGATGGAGATATCACAAATATTTACCATCTAATACATGAACATACCTGCAGAAGTATTTAATGGAGAAATGACAACATGAAGAAAGAAATAAATAAATGCATACCAAGATTTAAACCTATTATAATATTAATTTATAGTTTTTAGTCTTAATTACAAATATGGCTACCTCAGACTGATAAACACAACTCTTCCATTTTCCAAATATACATTTGTCTTACTGATTCATCATAATAAATATTCAATCAGTTACAGGTAGATTAACTGCAGATGCTAGTGTTGATTCCTCTAAAATATGTTTGCTGTAAAATACTCTACTTCTACAATAATACTCAACTCAAAAATAACTCAAATAATACACAAGTAATTTCTGTCTCTCTTCATGCTATCAACATGCACATTCTTGCCCTGTCTCTGCTTCACTTTTGCAACATTTTAACCGCTAATATTATCTTCATCAAGCCAACTCTTAGTAAATCTCCCATTCAATATCAAGTGAGCTATATTTACATAAAACTGGGTTCAGATAGTAACCTGTAGTGGTATTGCAGCATATTTATTTTAATACTGAAGTAGGTTTTGGATATGACTGGTTAGGGAGGAATATATAACTAAATTTCTTTGAATGATGAAGTTTCACACTGTTGCTAAATAATCAAGATTAATGAGAAATGCATTCTCCATAAAAATATATTCCATTGATTATGGTTCAATTTTTCCTTTTTGTAAAATGCCATTTAGCTTCATGCACTTCATAATTCCACACATATTCATTCTTGATATGACTGTTTTTATTGCAGAGATACAATCGTTAGCAGATATCTGATAGTATATAGTATTGTTTTAGAATCAGTAAATTACAGTGATTGTGCTGCATGATAAGCTATTTTGCACTCAGATCCAATCTCAATGTAGAATTATTTTTTAAAGATCTCATGTATTGTTGAATCAATTGTTCCATCTCTAACATGAAAAACAAACTTCTTACAGATTATGTAGCTTAGGCATCATTATATAATTTCCTTACGACATTCTGCCAACTCTTTCCTACTATCTAACAGCATAGTCTGACATAGACATCTTTCTTTTCCAATTATATTTATTGTGATGCATTATATTACTTAATGAATATGTCAAATCAATGTACAAAGTATATATAAACTTATAAATGTCAACTAAAAATAATAATATATAATATCCAGGTTTAGAGGAGTAACTTTACTTCTCTGTATCCTTGATACCACGCAACCCACAACTTTAAATGCCAAACCGGTTGCATAAACAACGAAGAATACAAAAGTCATGTTTATAACCAATGATAATTTTAACACTGGAACACGAATAGATCTCATAATTTCAACTGACAATCACAACTGTCAATGCAATAGAGTAAAATCTTTACCCCAGCCCTTGAATAAAGTTTCCAATTTCACAGGACAGTTTATATTTTCTTCCACCTAATCACAATATTTTCTTTCTAGCCAACAGTGAGAGAAAAAAGAAATATTTTTTAGATTTCTCATTTCAATAGTTTTCTTTTCAATTCTCCTGGGAATGGAATTTTCATGTACGAATTCACATTATTTGAGAACCAAAAATCACACTTAAGAGGAAATTTAATTGCATGCACAAGTCAGATGTGCCCACACAAAAAATAACCCTAATTTGAGCTCTCTAGCTAAAAATTCAAGGGACTATTTAGGTAGCATAGATATAAAAGAGTTTCCTACTGAATGGAGCACCCAAAACTAAACCCAAGCCAAGTGATTTTCTGGAAGCCACATCTTCCTGAGAAACTACAGGCGACACAGGGAAAGGAACTGGCCTCTTATTCTGATGTGTAGGTTTTCACATGCTGTTAGGCCTAGTACCACATGAGCTATACCCTGACCCAACAAATCAACCTTAGGGTTTAATACTGTGGTTTGATTAGGTATTAAAGCAGTATTTTTTATTTCTACATATAAAAAATCTAAACCTAATTGTAATAATTAATCCACTGTATTCTGTGGAAATTTTGCTATTTATTTACAATATGAATACTTCACTGTACCCTATAATAGGCAATTTAATCAGTTTTTCTGGGTTACTAACTGAGTTTAGAAACATTCAGATGCAAGGAACATTAGGGATGCTTATAAATGAAAAATTATATTGCAAAAATGAATTTTTTTTCTCGATTGTTGAAAAGTTTTAAACAAATTTATTTTGTCCTTATTTATGTTGTCAGTATCAAAAATGCTAAACTCATCTTCATTCATGCTAATATGTTGAGTGTTGCTAATTGCATTGCAATAGATCAGTAATTCAAATTGATGAAATGCATAAAACTATTTTGATAGTTCAATTTTGACCCTAGAATAGTTGTAATGTACTTTAGTATTCTGGTAAAGGTTGGTATGGTCTCATCATTATGAAATAGCAGGAGAAAGGCAAGGGAACTGAGGAGTCTTGCCCTCTCCTTCCACAGCTCTTCCAGCTGATGGATGCTGTGGAAAAATTCCTCCCCATAGAGATATGTAAAGAATGAATGGATGCTTTCCCGGTGTATAGTAGTGGGGAGGGCCATTTGGGTGCTTCACCGGGTCATACTCTGAATTTCTGCCAACGTTTTGATGGGTGAGTCATCAATCATCATCAGGGTTTGAATGTCATAGTCAACTGGTCCAGTATATATGCTGTGGGCCTGGGGTTAGATGATGTCTGATTGGCTGGCTGCTTCACACCTTTCTCTTTTCACCCAGATGCCTCTCAGCATGGGAGCTCAGACTGTGAGATTAACCAGATTCACAGTTGAAATTGTTCTTCTCAAGCTGGATTTCAATGACTTCTTTTGTGAGCCTATCCCAGAAAAATCTCTTGCAACAAAGTAATTTCATCTGGTCCCACTGGATGGCATGATTGTTGATTATACTGTGCTTCAAGATAGCAGATTTTCAGGCAGGCCAAGTCTCAAATCTCCACCTTCACTCTCATAAAGGAAAGCTGCTACCTCTGGGTAATTATCTGCGTATTGTGTGCGGCAACCTTTCACCACATCATAGTTATGTCATAAGATTCCATAGCATTTCTGTCTATCTTACTCGAGGATAGGCCCTTACAGTCTCCATGTACCACCATTTCCCATAACTGCTATTTATTAACCATACACATGCTCACTTATTTCACAGCTAACTTCTATAACTAGAGTCTGGTGAACACAGTCAATGGCTTTAAGCTTAGCCATGAACATTTTTTTCTTTCCAGCAAATTATTAAGTACTGCTATAACACTAAAAGGAAACCTTGAAGGATAAATATGGCTTAATATATGCTTCCTTATAAACTGGTGCCTGAAATGAAGATGTACTGCACCATATTATTTTGATGGTGATAACTCTTGCAAATGACAATACATTCCTGAACTTTTATACTTATAGATCTGGAAAACTTATGACAGGGATAAACTATTTAAAATCTTTAAGAAGACAGGAGTGGATAGAAGAAAAGAAAGTTAACCAAAAACCTATATCTGCAACAGAAGTTTAGGGAGAGAATTAGGAATCAAATGGCCGAGGAACGGAAGACAGTGAAGGGGGTCAAACAAGGTTGTTGCCTGTATCCCAGTTTTATTTATTCAAATCTGAATATAACAGTTCATTTGTTGTGGGAGATAAATCCTCTAATGATAAAAAAACATACAACAGATGTCCTTAATCAATTCCACGGACTTTATGGCATCAAACAGCTTGGTATTCCATAGTAAAAAAATGGGAGAGAATTTCAAATGATAATTTGTAATGCACATCTTGTTGTTTGTCAAAACCTACCTCAAGTAACCACATAAAATAAATGATTATAATTTTATACTTAATTCAATATCAATCAAGATTAACTTTCTGGGACCACAAACAATCTAACTATTCATTAAAGACTACGATCTACTTATAATAATTGAGTGACATAAATTACAACTAATCTACTATTTGACAGAAAAGTAAAGTTAAAAGTTTTCGGCATAGCCTTAATTTTAATTTAAAATAAAAAGGATATCCATGCTAAAATCAATTAAGGACCATCAAACCTTCTCATCTTTATCATAACACTCCCAATCTGAAGACTCTTGAACTTTCTCTGAAGTACTGATTTCCCTTTCCTCTAATTCATCATTATCTTCTTCTTCCTCTTGTGAGGAGTATCTTCCTTGATTCTCATATGAGCTATAGTTGACTGCAAGTTTCCCCTTATTATTTTCTACTACCCATCCTGATTCTTCTAATAGTTCTCTGAAAGGAAAATCCAGTCACAAATATTTACTCAGAAGAAATAATAATAGTGTTTTGATGGTATAAAAGGGATAAATATTGGTGGTAAGAGAATAGTGTCTTACATAAGCATACATGGCAGGGATGCCAGAGAATAAAAGAATGATGTATGAGATACTAAGTAAATTGTGTAAAGACTGTGAAGAGTATGGGATGAACTTAAACATTAAAAAAGACCAAAATCATGGTACATATATAGCAAGAAGCCAAAGAAGATGACATTTAAAATGAGTGTAGAGAAATGCGATCAAGTCTCACCTTTCAAGTACTTGGAATGCATTATAAAGGAAGATATGAAGTGCGACCGAGAGGTAAAAGTGAGTATCATTATGACAAAGGAAGCATTCAATAAATAGAAAAGCAGGCTGTAACAAGCAGTTAATAGAGAATATTAGATAGAAAATGCAAATGTGTGAAGAAGTTCGTAGGTAAACAGAGAGCTGCTACAAACCAATTCTTTGATTAAAAATCAATGGTGATTAAAAAATAAGTTATAATCAGAAAATATTAAATTTTTACCAAAGTTGGTACCAGAAAAACTAATGTTATATTTAAAAATCTAAAAGTCATTGGAAGGAAAAACATAATATTGTACATGGGCAGCATCGAAAGTATTAATCTATTAACGACTTGATTGGGTTTGACGAGTATATTCATCATGTTGTGTATGCTACGAAAATGGGTGTGACATGTCTATTTGTCATAAAAGTTGCCTATATTCCCTTGTGAGCCACACCATCTCCTTTGGCAACCTTTTGAGTGTCTATTTCATGAAACAACTGGTAGTCACAGCATTTTTGTTTGCAGGAATAACAAATTTACTCCAACCCTTTAAATGTGTTTCTGGTTTGCATACACTGGTCCCATTTTGGAAAATTATAAGGCACTCCATAACTGTTTGACTCATACAGAGGATATGCAAATGAGATACTTTTCCTAGATTTATTCTCTGAATTTGATTTCATATTTTTTAGCCACAAACTCTTTCCAGAGAATTGGCATTCAAAAAAGTTCAATTTCCTTAAGCATATTGATGAAGGCTTGGAATCTTTGTAGTGTTTTCAGTGCAGACCAACTGCTTGACTTATTTCATATTATCCACCTTACACTGTCTCACAATTACTAACTCTTTTTCATAGTTTGGGTTAAGGTCATATGCTGTGTGGAATCTAATTTGTCTTAGTCTCCATAGATATCCATCTGAGTCACAATTTGTTTTCTCTTACACAACATTATACCAGGTGTCAATATAATTCCTTGCTGAGAGGAAATGTCTGCTTTCACTGTAAGAAATGGTAAGTTTTTCCTTTTTGATCTTTCACTATATTTTACTGTGATAGAAACTGCTTGATTAAGGGAGATTTAGTAGTTGAGTCAAGTTTTACCAGCTGCCAGTGATTGTGATGTGAAAGATGTTTCGTCGCCTAGGGCTGTTTTCCTTCACTTTTGTGCATCTAATGTACAGCAAGTTCTATCCATCCTATATACAGTAGGGCATGTGCATTTTGTGTATAATAAGGACTGTTTATGGAGAAAAGAATTCCATCAACTAGAATGACCAAGAGACATTTTCCTGAAATTATTCCTCCCATTCCTAAATAATAAACAATATCCTACAATTTTTTTTGTGCTGGTAAGCAGAGAACAAAAAAAACCAAAGTAATACTGTAAAGTTGTCTTATGTGCAATGCAATGTTGTAGTAGTAGTATTTTCGTTTATAGGGTGCTTCGACAACTATGGTCATTTCGCACCTCTTCACATCATAGAAAAATCCATCTGGACAAACACAACAACCATGCCTTGGGCGGGATTCGAACCCGCGACCTTTGGGGTAGCAAGCAAGCATGCTACCCACCAGGCTAACCCGGTCGGCGCAGTGCCATGTTTCAAAATTTATCATACAAAACATAATGAAAACAGTCTGCTCTACAATATATGTAAGTATAATGTATAGTCTTGATATCAATTAAATTTATCATTTACACATGACTCTGCTACAAAGTTGATACAAACAAAAATGGATTCTTTATAAAAACAATTTGTTAATAAAAATTACTGAATGTTTACTTATTATTTTTAATATTTCTGATTCTATTTTTTAAAGTTTAAATTAGAGTTAACTCAATGCAATTAATTAATTACAATGACTCAGCCACAAAGATTATGTATATGTGTCGAAGGAGAAAGACATTTATTGTTTCATTTGTTAATTATTTATAACTATACATGCTATTATGCACCTTTGAAGACTCTTACAAAATAAACTAGAAAGATTTGTATCGATTCAGCCAATCAGGAAATGGGGTGGGACTATGTGGCACACAAGTCATACAAGCCTCTAGATACAATCGTACATTATAGCAATCCAAATTTCTTTATGCTATTTAATATAACAACAAAGAGATTTTAGTTTTAAGCTTCTTTTTCATAATTTCTCTATTTTTGTTTTTCCTTTTAGCTGCCTTCAAATGGAAAGTCCATGAAATTGTCTCCAATCAAAGGTATGTATTTTAATAGAGAATATGCATAAAGATATTTTTACAATACACAAAACTATCCTTTTAAATACCTTAGCTGATCTTCAGTTAAATGCCATTCATTGAGGGCATTTGAAATTTCTTCTAATGATATGCATATGTCTTCATCATTGTCTTCATCTCTATAAAATCCATCCTCATCAAATTCATCATGTTCCTTATATGATCTCTGTCTTTCCAAGGTTATCTTTGTGGCTGCATTTGAAATATAACAACAGGCATGGTCCTGCATTTTCTGCTTATCAGATCGACTGTCCTCATAAACAGGATATCTGGAACACATGCAGGACAAAACAATAATAATAAACCAGCATAAACAACCAGTAATTGACTGTGAAAATGTAAATGTTTCACCAGGTAACATTTGTTTCATTTTCCCTATAACCAAAAGCACTATGAGTAAAATATTTAATTAATTCTATTTCAATACTCTGAATTATTATAACCCAATGAAAGCAGGGATTCCATAAAGCAAAAGATTAGACCCCAAAAATGGGCTTCAAAATAATATTTCTTTTCCCTTAAACAAAGAATTAAGATACAAATGGTATCTTAATTCTTTTCAGCTCTTTGATGCCTCTTGCACAATGTTACATTAAGCATTTATCACAAATAGACTACTTGACATTACAATAATTGTTTAACATCAAGTAACAATAAGAAGTTACCATTTACAAATTAGATATGCATTAGGTCTTAAGTAAATATCTACAAGTTTCAAGTCCATTAATTTAAGAAATCACTCATTCAAAAGACACCTGATATAATAAGATGAAATCCCTGAATGGTGACTAATAATGGATAATTGATGGAGTAGCTAGGCTAAAATAATGGAATACATAGTTTATTTTGTTTAAAAAAACTAAAAAAATACCAAGTGTTACTATATTTTTTTTAAAGAACTTCCAAGTTATTGCACATATTTTTTGATGACTATAACTATGTAGCAAATAACTATGTAGTTCTACAAATTAGAAATAATTCTAACTGCTATGGATACTAAAAATTATTTCACCTTGCCTTATTCACTCTCCTATAAATTTTCTTCAGCTGCACATATACTCTACCTGCCATAATTCATGTTTTTTAACCTTCCCAGACTCGTGTGCTATGAGTACATACAGTTAAACCACCATATAATGAGTACACACCATAAAACCACCATGTACCTCCACATAATGAAAGATCCCCTATAATAAAAGAATGCTATGAACCTGGCCAACTTCCTATAAAAATGCATTGGTGAATACCTCGCATTAAAGAACCCCCTTTTTATGAAAAACCCCATCTAACAAAGTAAACCCTTGGCCCGTGCTTCAAATCTTCCAAACTTTTCTTTCTTTCACTTGCCATAATTGATGGTGTGGGTGTAAAAATCCTGATAAACACAAAACACACACAAATATTCCTCAATAGAATCACACTGCTTGCAAAAAGAATCATTCACGAAGGATGTGACAAGAAAGCAACTAAAATTTCATAATGGAAATATAAAACTTTGAAAATACTCCTTCCAGACAAGCAGGTCAGCTGACTCTGACTGTGATAAATATACTGAGCTGCCTTTCTTGGAAGAACACTTGAGCCTACTCTCCACAGCTTGCTATCCCAAACACCCTTACAACTCAGACCATTCTCTAACCTAATCTTTCATGATGGGTGCTTGGGCTTGAATGTGCTCCCATGTCCCCTAGTGCTCCCTTAGTGCCTATGGGCCCAATTATAATATGCTGGGCTAAATGAAAGGGGAGTGAAAACACCGTAGTTCTCCCTGGTCTTGTTGATTTTCCAAATGGAAATGATGCTTAACCAAACAGGGCCCTTGGAAAAACTGTGTCAACAAGGGGATGTATTTACACTAATGTTGAAGTCATCAAAATTTCATCTCACAGCAGAATAAGATCAACCTTATGCTCCCATGTGGAAAGAGTTGCTCTCATTATAATTTTGAAAGATATGGATGATTGTCATATGCTTATTTCATGAGGAAGGCTGAAAAGATGTCCCAATGTGGAAGCAATATTTTTTAAGAAAAATATCTAATGGATAAATAATGTGGCACAAAATAAATAATAATGCTTATTTTATTTGCTTGCTAGAAATTTTGTTAGTTTAATATTTAATTTTTCAAAAAGTTTTTTTAAAGTATAGTGTGAGGTCAGTGCAGTGCACGAAGGACAGCACAATGGGAAGTTTAGAGGGGTCAGTGCAGTGCTCATATGATGGTGTTGAAGGTTTAAGGAGAATCACAAAAAAGATGGGATGTCAGGAAATGTCATTGAAATAATAACATTTGGCTTAAGAGAGCTTATCTTGAAAAATAAAAATAATTTTTCAATTAAAAACTTAATTTCTTATTGCTATATCTAGAATCTTTCTGATCACCCTTGTATACATGATTATAATAATTTTCACAACAATTTTCCTGTGGCATACAACAGACACTGGTTTAAAGATCATTGGAAGGTGAAACAATTGCTATAATCCTATAAAATATATTTTTTAAAGTAAAATCAATTTTTTAATTAATTTTTCAATTTAATCAATTTTTTAATCAATACATGATGACTATTGCATACACATTTAAGCATGCTCTTACGTATATTCTTCTATGACCTTGTAATTTCCTCTGCATTGCAATGGGTCTGGCAGATCCAATATTCTGTCATTATTGCTACTTAATACTTCACCATTTTCACAAGCAACACCTTGCATGTTCCTCCTGGTGAAAATGGCCATTTGGGAGCAGCATCCAAAAAGATCAGAACCAATGGGTCCTTCTCCAATACCTCTAAAAGCCACTGCATAATCAGGATATCTCTTTACAATGTTCAATGCCCTATAGTTGGGTAAAAATTAATTCAAAAACATATGCATAATTCTATGCCAGTGGGAATTACATAAAATATCAAATTCTATAAGATAACTAATAATAATGATAAATTGTGATACAAAAAGTAGCATAAAATATATTATGCAACATCCATGTACTAGATTAGGAGTGGGGAATTTATGGCCTGATGAGTAGTAAAATTCAATGTCTAAAGCTGTGACAAAATAGAGCATTGTGTGAGTTATTTTTAGTTAAAATAAAGTGCTTACTTTCCACACAAGATTTTGTGCAATAGAAAGACAAATGGATTGTATGCCAAAAATTCACAACCCCAGTACTAGAGAAGTTCTATACTAGCTGATTTAAGTCATTCAATGCCTTTTCTATAATATATGTATAGGGTATCTTTATTAAATCTAGTATCTAGCATTCATTATTTAATCAAAATTATTAATGATCAGGATAATTAAATTAGAAAAAATATTTATATGTACTTAAAATAAAATCAATGACTGACCAATCTTGAAACTGCACTCTACTCCATTCAAACTTATGATCAGGATGACGAAATCCACGCATTTGTCCAAATAGGACATTGAAGTCTCCGTTAGGTGTGGTTATTAAGGCAAGTGATGGCTGAATGAAGCCAAATACTGTGTATGGAAATTCCTCTAAAGCATCAGGATACAAATGTTCAATTCTGGAAAAAAAGGTACCTTATCATAGCCTATTTAACACTTCATGACCATAAAGCAATTAACAGAATAAAAAAGTAACTGTTTTCTTCCATATAAATATTAAAATAATTTAAGCATAAAAATGAACTACGAATGAGACTACTATTGCTTCATTATGAGATGGTTTTACATAGAACTGTTTTGGTTATGATGCATATGTTTTTTAATTATAGATACCTGAGTAATATCTATGAAATAATGAATGAATGTAAAATAGATAAGACTAAACAGAAAAAAATATAAAATAAAATACATTATAATCAAGTTACATAATAATTAAACAAGGTGCACCAAGTCTACTGTACACTTCTTTAGATTAATATCAAGCAAACCCACTTCAATATTTTTCCTGTAACACAGGTATTTCACCCAAAGGTAGGTTTATGTTAGGCATTGTTGATAACTACTAAAACGTACCCAACTCTTTCCCATAAGCATAATTCCCAAAATCACCTAATGGAATTTAGTGAAAAAGCAATAGCATTTAGTCCATCTGTAAATTATGTTACATTAAAAAGTGTTTAGGCATGAAATATGTTAAACAAATGAAATTAAGGGACTCATGTGGACTGGCTCATAATAACTTCAGTCAATACTATAAATAGGAAATAATCTCTATCAATAGTTTCAGATTATTATTGTCAGGAAAAAGCAGGGATAAAAAGGAATTATTTTCTTTGTGATTATCACCTAAGAGTACTTCAAAGGCAGGATAAGAGGGGAAATTTAAGAGAAAAGTCTAATAGATGCCAATGTTACAAAATTGGTATTTAAATTCCATTTCAATTCTCCTTCTTTCATATTTCACAACCATCAGTTGTCTCTTTCTTATATTGTTTCCTGATGCCATACCTTCTTCATAATTTAAAATTAAAATACTACTATTCCCTTGGTTTTCATTAATAACACATGACATCACCCATCCTGTGGCAATGCAAAGAATTCTGCTTATGTAAAAAAATCCCTCTTCCAAAGGGACCTTATCATCTCAACCATTCCCATTTAAATATATTTGTAATTTACAATTATTTCCCAAACTCTCCCTTTGATACTCAAATCTTCACTTAAGGTACATACCTTGATATATGATACATTTTTACAAAGCCCTTGAAAGTAATTCCTGACTCAAATTTAGATTGAAGGCACTTTTGTGGAATATTTACAATGTTTATAAATGGTAAATAAGATATTAAAATTTGGCTAAATTCACTTGATCAAGTAGACAACAGTATCACTATTGACATTAAAAAACAAATTTGATCAAATAACCAATATAGATAGCAATTTAAATTAATTAAATGTTAATATATTTTATTTTAATAATAATTTAACTCAATTTAATCTGAATGCACACTTTCACAGAGAAATTTTAAACTCGATTTTGGGCATGCAAAAAATATATTCATGTCAATGTTCTTTTATGTGTTTTATATATTTTTTGTGACTGTCCTAAAGTTTTAATTACATACATGTGTCTGTATTCATACAACCTTAAGTGAATCATAATTTACTCACAGTTCTATAGCAATCACAGCATCACAGCCCTTAAGACAAGAGTCTGGCTGGGCAATACTTCCAGCAAGCACTTTAACATGTAAAGGTGTGGTCCGGCTCGAAAGATGATCAACTAGTAAAGGGCCAGCACGGTGTGCTATGTTCTGAAGTAGCTCAGCATTTACATCAAGAGTCAATACTTCCTCAACTCCTGGTATATTTTTTAAGAATGGAAAAAAATTCAGCTCAGCACAACCAGCATCAAGTATCTGTAAAGTAAATGAATTTAAGTTCCAAAAAAATAATTACTGGCATATTCTTCAAGTGACAACAATATCAATATTAACCCTTTCGCACCTAATATGGTATACAGTCCCTGCATACGATTGTACGACAGATAAAGATAAATAAATTTAAATTCGTTTTGAAATGGCTCATTCCAAAAAATAAAATTAATATTAGTAGATTCTCACAGAAACCATCTTCTGCCCTTTATTCAATGTATAGCAATCCAAAATTGCATTCAATCAAATATATACATGATAAGTGATTATTATTTATATTTCAATAATTTAAAGTTTTCATCATTAAATTTGCCACTTCCACATTAAGAATCTTACTGTAAGTAAAAATGACTAAAGTGGGCTTATATTCAAGAATATAAAAATTGTTTTGTTTCTATATACAGTAGTATGCATACTATGCCTGTTTTAAGTCTGTTGAATCTTTTATTCCAAAAAGGAAAAAACAAGTTGATAAAGAACTCTAGAGCATTATGATATATGAACAATAAATAAAGAGAGAGAATAAATTCAACAATCTTTAGACCCAGTCTTTCATGCAATATTGTGGTAAAGTGGTAAAGCTATTTGTTGACTTTAATCCTCTCCCAACCAAATTTGAAATTCAAAGACAATAACGGTCTTTGTGTGAGCTAGCTTAGTATTACCATTGAAGTGATGAGAGAAGAATCACTGCAAAATTATTTTAAATGGGTGCATTGTTCAAAGATAAGTGGTAAGTGATGATTTCTCAAGTCATCAAAAGGGTTTTGTTTATAGGGTGCTTCAACGACAATGGTCATTTTGCACCACTTTGAATCATAGAAAAAACCCTGTTGGACAAACACAAAACCCATGCCTGCATGCATGCTGAGCGGGACTTGAACCTGCGACCTTTGGGTTAGCTGGTGAGCTCACTACCAAACAGGCTAACCCGGCTGGCTGCAGTTCATGGGTCATCTATGAAAGATGAAAACACTAGACCAAAACACTAGACCAGCCTTGGCTGGCAAAGGAATGACTTTCTATCCAAAAAGGCTCTTTCTCCTTGAGTGGATACCACCACTAACTCATATAACCTTTTTACATTAGAGATGAATCATAGCCCAAACAAAGAAGGAAAATTTCTTCTCCCTCACTTCTAACCATGAGTTCTTTTGGTGAGGATGCTATTGTAGAGGAACTGAAGTGGGGACCAAAGAAAAAATAAAAATGTATTGTAAGGTTACATGGAGAAGTAATTAGCATGCCACAATTTGCAGACAATTTCCTCACATTTTGCTACTGGCAGAGAAGGAAGAAAATTCAACATAGGCGAAACTTGTATTCCATGTAAAGGTTTTCATTAGCACATTCTAGGATCTGCCACATTACGACATCATCAGGTATAATTCACTTCCTCAGCCTCTTTTTGACTGTATATATTCTGGTGTAACATGTGAATTGTACCTGATGATGTCACGATGTGATGAAACCTAGGTCATGCTAATAAAAACCTTTATGTGAAATACAAAATTTTTCCTTTCATTTCATGATGGATAAGTTCCACCAATGATACCTTAAACTCTTGAGTGCAACAAAGGCTTTGTCCTTCATGGAAAAAGGAATGAGAAAATAAAACTTATACACAAACAAAAACAAAAGTAATGGCATATAGCTGGATTAAGGTAAAGAGTTGTCTAAACAAGCTAGGGAAGGAATCAATTGGACAGGTAGAGGAATTCTGCTTCTAAAGAAGTAAGATCACCATCACAATGATGGAAGAAGCAACAAGGAAACAATAATCAGAATAGATCAGGTGAAGAAACCCTTCTTTCAGAATAAACAATTACTTACTGCAAATATAATAGCCTATAAATAAGGAAGAGGCTCAGTTGAACTTGACTATGGAGCATAATTTTATATGGATGTTAGATATGGACCTTATATCATCATCAGAGAAAAAAGACTGGAATCAATGGAAATGTGGTGCTACAGAAGAATGCTGAAACTTAAATAGCTAGATCAAGTGACTAATGAGGAATAACTCCAAGCAGTCATTGGATGGAGAGGCTTATAGACTACACTTACTAGGAGGAGAGGAAAATTAATAGGATACATATTGAGGCATGACAGTTTAGTCAAAACTACATTGGAAGGGACCATAGGAGGGAAGAACCCTAGAGATAGGCCAAGGATAACACATAAGACGCAGATATGGGAGAATGTTACAGCTAGGAGCTACGAAGGAATGGAGAGACAGACGGGTGACAGGATAGTTTGGAAAAAATGAGATAGACACACCATAACTTTGGATGGTGATCTATATAGGTGGCTGAGCACCATCCTGACTGGTTGTGCCTCCTTTGTTTGATAACCAAAGGGAAGAACCAATGTACACCAATGTCATATAGAAAGGGAATCTCTAATGGGAGTATACTTAGGAGAGGAAAAGTAAGAGGAAAACTAATCAATGTTAGTTTCAATGCTTAGTATTTTTCCGCAAACAAATTTAACAGAATAAGACCAGTTTAGATGATAATTGCCATCTTGTTTCAGTCATGCTATTTTAAATTTGTTTGTGGAAATTCACTTGAATTTTTGTATTTTCTTTTCCCTTCATCAGGTACAGTACTTTTCATGTGCTGCATGGTTTTTTAAAAACAAACTGTCTCCAGCCTATAGATCCTTCTGTCACTACCTGAATTCCTCTTTTCATCTTTCTACAACTGATCCTATTTTGCCTTGATTTTCCCTATCCCCCTTCTAGCACCGGTTGAAACTCGATTTTTTGTTTCCAGTAATTTTCATTAATTTCAATGTTTCTTCATTGTTTTTCACCTTATCATAGTTGATCACATAAAATTTCTTAAAATTTATACTAATTCACAGCTAAGGTGAATGTATATATTACATGTTTTATTATAAACTTGAGTATTGTATGTTATATTAACTTTGTTCATTTAAAGTTTCATCAAGTAGTATTTAGTTTATCTTATTTCCATTTTATAAAAGTTTGCAATTATATTTTTAAGACTGAATGGTTTGGTTTATTATATTCTGAATCAACTTATGGCACTGTATTATAACAGTCCTCCTATTCAATATTAGAGTATAATTGAGAAAAAGTTGCTAAGAACTGTAAAATAAATTATGCTCACTGTTGGCCCTTATTAATTCCAAATTATTAAGTCCAAAACTATTGAGTCATATGCCCATAAAAATATACCGCTACTTCATTTATGTAAATCAAATGACTTGTTATTAGAAGTAGTAGCTTCCATTCATGTGAAACCAAGAGATGGGCTGATATTTATAACAAAGCAATGCACTTGGCTATGACATCCAAAAATACTGGTTTTATGCCAAATAAATTGTATCATAGCTTAAAAATAGTCATTAAAACTGAAAAGAGGATAGTTTTATTCAGATATCATTAAGGCATACCTTGTACATAAATTTGAGCATTTGTGAATTGCCTTCTCTGGAAGTAATCAATGTGCCTGTCTTATGAAGTTCATGGTCCATTGTTTGTACTAAGAAAATTAATATTGTTCATGTATCTTTTTTATTAAAAGTTTTTTTTTTTGAGAATAGCTGAAATTCTGCAATAAGCTGTTATTCATATATGTAATTTTAACATCAATTTGTGTCGATATTTACATGATAATCAAGGAAATTTATAAAATTCACACTTTCTACAGTTTCCACAAAATATATTTATCACTACTGGTAAAATAATATGGTTATTTTTGGGGATAGAATTTTCAGAAAAACCAAGAATTTAACATGAGACTGTTATAAATGCTATTGAATTAAATTATTAGTGACCCACATTTTTTTGTGATCTTCTGACACATAATAAATATTATTACCTCATAAGATTTGTTTTTCAAATAAGTCATCCCTCTTTCAGCATATGATTAATATTTAGAACAATAACCGACCAATGTCTTATATCTGTGGTTATGTTTTGCTACTGAACCTTTTCATTTTTATCGGCCATTAAAATTCATACCTGACATCAACTATTTGAAACTAAGAATCTTCCCAACAGCATATTCAATCATGGTAAAAAAAGTTTTTGGGAATGGTAATAAGTTCAAGTGGTAACAAGCATAATTGAGCAACTTCAATGTACACAAATGATTACACCTAATACGTCCTACAGTATTGTCTTCAAGTAAATCTTCATGGCACAGTCAAAACTCGAGAGGCAGAACAATAGCAACTTTAGAACGGTAAATTATAGAAAAAATTATCGCGGAACAGAATCTTAACATCCATATCTCTGAAGATAAAGCTTCCGAATATATGTGTAAATTATTATTCCTAAAATTTAACTCCAATATATCATCTTTCGAGATGTCTATTTATTTCCAATTACATCAATGGAAACAGAGGCTTGCGTGAGAAGCGTTTCCAAGCAATGTGTGTATACAACAAATTATGAGTGAATTGTCCTGATGCCATTAACTGGAGATTCACAATGATGACCAATTCAAAATTAAAAGAATTACCAGAGAGATTACATCATAAAAATTTGATCTTACTTACTTTTTTTAATTTCCCACGCCAGACCTCATTCGTCATCACTTCTTTGACAGCGTTATACCGTTGAGCATATACGGGAGGGAAGAACTTCAAGCCAACTTTTTCGTCAAATCGACATTTCCAACCTTCAGTCTTCGGTAGGGGTACAGCTTTTAACTCGTTGACACAGCGTTTAGATAACACAAAATTTCTGTGTGTGTAATCACGAGGTTCAAGCTGTACATAAATAGTATTCATATAATATCTATCACCCAATAATGAATCACATATAATGTGATACACAATTCGTCCCATTACACATAACGTATGGAATAATATTATCATGTTGTGAAATACTGTTTCAACTTTACATTAACCTTCAGCTTCTCCCTCAACTTCAGGTGACTTTTCTTGTTCCGAAACTTCTGGAGCACTTTCGTCTTCCTCCGGCGGAGGATTTTCTTTACTCATGAGATCAATTATAAACCAGAAAATTTGGTGAATTAAAACAATCATTTCTTAACGAACTAACTTATTACAATATTTACTGTAAATTTTGAATTTGTACATTTCAAACTTGTCACACCGCTGTTCAACTAACAACTGAAAGACGAAAACGACGAGAATGTAGACAAATGATATCGATATTGGTAGCGATGGTACACATGGCGGTTTAGAAAGGGGTTCAATTTAAATTTTAAACGCCAAAGTAACTATATTACGACTCAAATATTTTTGCGAACTACACTGACTGTATTTCTGAGTCATATTATCAACCAATAAATAATTTATTTTCGTATGAGATAAGACATTTTAATGCTTTCAACAAAATACAGATATCTCAAAAGAAATTACTTTGAATTCTATGTCATTTAAACTCATATGTTTTTGGACAGGAAACATATTTCTATAAACTAGGAGAAAAAACGCGAATATGTTTTCATGATATAACTCTCACTGTTTAAATTGCGACTCCTCAATATGCCTTTCTATAAGCAGCTGTGCTAAGAAAACATTCACATAAAAATACGCTAATTGGTGTAACAAACGCACTGACATAGATAAACTAAGCTTTATACATCCTGGAATTGATTTTAGTTTACGGACTTATTGTTTGATGATAAAATGATTAATGGAAGTTTTTGTTTGATTTCGAGTCTTGATTTGTTGACAAATTTTGTTATTTTTATTTTATGTCATTATTAAAAGTTTTTTTTTATTTGAACTGATTTAGTAAGGCATGGCCGACTTCAGACTCTTATAAAGTTGGCCATGAGTCAGGTTATTGATGGTTTGTTTCTC
This sequence comes from Rhinocypha anisoptera, assembly GCA_011762765.2. NCBI lineage: Eukaryota > Metazoa > Arthropoda > Insecta > Odonata > Chlorocyphidae > Rhinocypha > Rhinocypha anisoptera. The sequence continues at coordinate 34,991 of WURS02425348.1, forward strand.
TGTTGCTTATAAGAACTAATCCCTCTTCAAATCTAGTCATCCGCTTATCATTCTATCCAAAATCCCCATCCTCTTCCTACCCCTACCTTGCTTACCCAACGTTCTACCCCCTATCACAACCCAAAACAATCTATTGCGACTTGATTACCCAGAGTACCATTTCCTGCCTTCATTGGATTTCATGCAGGGATTGCCTCTCCTCCCCTGCGATTCTTAATATTTCTTCATTAGTTTTCCACTGTTCACTTCTTCTTTTCCATCTTTCGCCAAACCCACATCTCAAAAGCCATCATCCTTCATGGACCAAGTTTTGGATTCATATAATGCTATGCTCTATATGAGGGTTTTCACTAATCTTTTCTTTAAGTCTTTATAGGGTTCCTCTCATCAACTCCTTCCTTTTTGCAAAGGTCTCGTTTGCTAATTCAATTCTTCATCTAATATCATAGTCACTGCCTCTATGATACTTCCATACATTAAAAATTTGCAACGTGTTCCAATTTTTACCCTTCTAATGTGATATTCTCTTTTTTCATTTACCTCTTTTTTCTCAAGAATCTCATTACTTTGGATTTCTTACTGTTAATTTTCACCCCAAACCTCATAAGACAGCATTTGAAACAATGATAACAATGGAGGTCCTAACCAGTTGAAATCCTAAAAAGGTTTCACCCACTTGAATTTTCAAATCTAAGCTTTAAATCAATGTAATATATAATTACTATAGTATATAATACACAGAATATTAAATAACATTGAAATACCATTTATTAGATCAACAAGTTATGTTCCTTGAGGAGCACCATTTCCATTTGGAGAAAGGTGATATTTATAGTATAGTATTATTGTTTTATAGGGTGCTTCGACGGCTATGGTCATTTCACACCTCTTCAACTCATAGAAAAAACCCATCTGCACAAACACAACATCCATGCCCTGGGCGG
>WURS02425349.1:0-16374 GCA_011762765.2 Rhinocypha anisoptera
CACACCCTTCTTCCCTCCCTCCCTGACGACGTGGGCGAGGCACGGTCACCTGTTAGTCCGTTAGTCGGAGGGGGGACCTTAAACTGTTGTTAACATGAAGCTTTGTAAAATTTTCTACAATTTATCACTTATATTTAAGCATGCTTTGAATCTAAAAAATCTATAATTTGAAAAAAAGACAACAAACCCAAAAGTACAGAGTAAGTTAATTCATTATATAAACGTAATCCAAATACCAATTAAGGGCTGCCCATAAAATATGACAATCCTAAAAGAGGAAGTAAACTGTACCAAAGGGCAGAAATTGGTTCTTTACATGGAAGACGCTAAAATGTGTACAATAATATGAGATTCTAAAAGTTACTTTAGCCAAATGTCCACCATAATGGACCTTAGAGTGAAATGAATAAAAAAGTGGGGTAGAAGTAGTAAGAAATAATAAATAATGAGAATGCAGAGATTAACATTTCTGTATGGTGTGGTCAAGTGTGTGTGTCAGAAAAGACCAAAAGCCATGTGTCATAATCTGTGGACAGCCCCCAAAGAAATCAATTCCCATTTTTTTATTTCAAACAAGCCAGCAGGCTGATAAATAGGAGCCATTATGGAGCAAACTCGACAAGATTAAAAATAAGAATCAAGAATTTAGTTTTTATTTAATTAACCCATATGAATCATTGAAATTAAAAATGAGTATAGCCTACATTATGTATTGATTCAAACTGCTTTGGTGCAAATTATCTCATTTCAACACAGTGAATACTTGAGGTACAAATTTCATCACTATGAATTTATATTTGAAGTACCTACTACTTAAGACTGTGAAACAAGAGGGTAAACATTCCCAAATTATAAAAAGTACAGTTTCAGGCATGATGTGGTGGAAGGAACTCATAATAATAAGAAAATGTGGCACTTTTCCACAAAATAAAGACTTTACTATGATGCACGTTTCAAGTAACTGAGCCATCATCATGTCACCTGATGATGGCTCAGTGTGTCAAAAGATGCATCATAGTGGACTTTATTTTGTTTAAAAGTGTTACATTGTTTTTATTAATTCAAAATTACATGGACTTCATTGAATTTAAAAATGGTTCTTACCTGGTATGGATAGCTCATGGTCGATCAGCAGTGAAACCTATAAGTACAATAATTTTAAGTTTTAATAAAAAATATATTCAATTTAAAACTACCTTACCGTACTTACTTTGAAAACATTGCTTGGCAATCTAGTTTGACCATTGTCAATATTATGAAACTATTTACAGTAACTTGGACAAGGACATGCAACAACAATTACCTGAATAATACTGCTAACTTATTTGACCAAGAAATTCAATCACAGCACAATGTTTTGAATACAATACCAATTACAGATGAACCACACAAAAGTGAAAATATAAGTGAGTTGATAGCTCAAGTTACTAAAAAAAGGGGTATTGTTGAATTGTTGCTATGGTCACAGATAATATGTAGACCTATCATAAAGGCTGCATTCAGATATTCACTTCTGAATACCCAAAGAATGTAGCCTTCACGACTTTCACGCCACAAGAGCCTTCGCACTGTTTTCATAGACCTAACATAGTAAGTGCAAACAAGAAATCACAGCCCAAACATTTAGTCTCACACATATTTTACAGATTATTGGAAAACATGATTTGTTAGAATCTGCATCAGGCTGCAACAAAGTATTGAAAATTAAATGATTACCTATTTCAAACATTCAGTCCCTGCAGTGTATTTTAAAAGGCATAAACTATAGTTTAAATTAATTCATAGAAGGTTATTCAGGATGAATGTACAATCTATAATTCTGAACTCCAATTGCTTCAATGGCTTCTATAACGGTGACAAGCAATCAGGCTTGGCTCCAGTGAATTACAGCTTCCTGTTGTCTTAAATTGTTATGACCTGGATCTAATGTAGCAGATTGTCAATATTTTGAAACAATTTGATTCAGCAACATTTGCACTAAGAAAAAAAACTTACTGCATCTGAAATTGTTTGTAAATGTGAAAATTTTGTGGAATGAGTTGGAAATAACTTATCAGCCAAGTGGAATGATGCAACCCAGATTCAAATTAAGCTTCATTTAAAAAATACTGTGGGAGACATGAGGATGAAGCAAAATATATTTTAGTAACATTGCTGGACCTAAGGTTTAAGGGAAGCATTACTGAAGACCAGAGACATTACCAAATTTCAAGGACCTCAAAATCTAATCAAAGCAACAGAGGAGCAGGAGTTAACCCCTTAAACATCATTGGAGGATGCATTACTTTCTTGTTACATTTACTATGTAAATAGCTTAACCCAATTGATAATAATAATGATGATAAATGATCATAAGTCAAAATTAAGCTTGAGTAGAGAGTACAAATTTAAAGGGTTAGCCAATGGTTGAGAAACTAACATCATTATCACATAGGTCTGATTTTTTAATCCATTTATTTGCAGGAAGAAATGGAGAAAAAACAAATTGAATGGAAGCGTCCAATGTGGTAAATATCCTCTAATATCTATAAGTAACAGTCTAAGGCATAATTTTCCCAGTTCCCCCACTCCAACATAATTACACTAACTAACTAAATTTGAACAGTACTGGGGATTAAGAGCTATTATAGTAATGGAAGATATACTCACAAGCTTTACTTTATGGGCATTTTACAAATTTCTATTGGTTAGGAAACAAAAAGAAAACATGTTTCCCACTGATATTAATTATTTCCTCAATCTGGGTCATGATGCCTTATGTCCTAAACTTATAGTTGGAGTCAATAAACTAATTCTTTGGAAATTGTGGTTATTTGTTTGTTTCCCATCAAATAATTATAGTAATGCTAACGTCCTGTATTCTCTCCTTTAGGTTGGAGCATAATCTATTCGGGAACTGCTGCCGGATATAGGGCAGGAACTGAATTCATTAAAGATAATTGAAGCATGAATGGAGGGAGGGAAAAAGAGGATGAGGAAGAATGTTTGAATTATTAATAGACATCAGTAAAAGTCAAATTTATCCCAAGATGAAGGCAGACACGAAAGAAAGAACTAAACGTTTCAGTTGAAAGCTATCAGAAGAGGACTAATTGCAAATGCGTAGTGCACTGGAGGGTATCAAATATGCCCAATGTTATAATAATATCCCTAACCTTTGAATCCAAACAGATACAAATACATGCTTTCCTTATTTATTTGTGACGACGATTACTCACAAGCCGACTGCTCAAACCAAGAGTCAGGTTAAAAGCGCAAAAAATTATTGTTAAGGCTTCACTGCAGCATCAGTTAAATAACTTCAAATTAAATATTATTTTTGTTCAAAAGTAAACGATATATAAGGATTAGGACTATTCGAGGGATCTTTGAGCCTTGTGAAATTTATTTCAGTACTCAAATGACAAGTTGTGCTATTCTACTTTTAGTTAAATGCCTTTCAAATTAAATCATATTCCTTAAAATTTTCTATGGTCAATCTTTTAAATGGCAACGGATGTTTCTGTTTAGTCAAAATGACATCTTATGTATGCGGTATAAGCTAACACGTGATTCATGTAAGCTGTTAAAAAATGAATAACTTTAAAATTAATAAGTCAAACTCTCGTTGCATTACGTGAGGTACTTACCTTCTCTTCCAAGTATTGTCAGGTGTTCCACAAACTGTGGCCTCTATATGGCGCCTTAAACAAAATCTATGGAACAATCGGGCGAGAATTTGCAAACCGTTTTAACCTGTTTTTAAATTTCTCAAGTTTGGTAGAATCCCACAATAATGAATGATCTACAACTTTCCTGGTAACTCAGCGACGGATTGATCGCGTTTCTTTCCACTTAAGAGTATGTCTTCCTTATATACCGAAAATAATTCCAACGTTAAGGTTAGTCGCAAATTCTAGCTCCTCCCACTATTTCGTCACAACCTAGGCATCGCGTGAGACTTCGTGAGTCAGTTGCTGCCGTCATCACACGTCATCAACCGGCACAAGGATAACAACATATCTCGCGTTCTGCGAGATGGGAATATCGGAATATCCATGACGAAAAGAGGCGTCATTTCAAAGAACCTTGAACCTGTCTATCATGTAAATAGAGCACCGTTCTCTGGATGTCCAGTTTTAAGGTGCATATATTTAAAAACATTTTAAGGAGACTGACTTATCATTAAGCTTGGGATTTTTGCTCCAGCGTACTAATTGCCCATACAAACAATTCGGATGAATAAATATATAATTATCATTATTAAATGTGAAGAACGCAAGTTCTGGATAGTTGCTTGTGCCGACCGGGTTAGTCTGGGGGTAGTGCGCTCGCCGGCTAGCCCAAAGGTCGTGGGTTTGAGTCCCACCCAGGGAATGGGTGTTGTGTTTGTCCATGATGGTTTTTTCTATGACTGGAAGAGGTGCGAAATGGCCATAGCCGTCGAGTAGCCTATAAACAAAAATACTACTATAAATTCTATATATTATTACAGCCATCAACAACCCTTCTGATAGACCCCTACATTCATAAGCGTCGTCAGGGGGGGGAGGGGATGGCAGCTGCCCCATATAAAAATTAATGCTACTAAAAAATACTACTATCTACTACAGTTGCTTGTAAAATTAACTATAATTTTAGTGTAATGGCCACTTTTTTAATTGCCGATTTTACTTTAAATACATATAGTTTTTACATTACTGTTGATATTTCAAAAAGTACCTCTAAAAATATGTCATGTGGATAAGACAACTGAAGTATTTTGAATGTATCAATTGCTAACACGCATTTAAGAAAATCGAATACAAAAAAAAAGAATTTGAGACCAGAGTACATAAGATAGAAGTGTAATAAGATCAAATAAGAATAATTAGTTCCTCACTCAATGCATTTAATTGAAAAGGCATATGAGAAAATATGTTTTCTGATTCTCGTTACAGATTTTCTATTTTTATAGTCATGGCCCTATTTGTGTCTACATAAAAAGCTGTATCATAGAAGAAGATGTATGAGAGAATATTTGTTTGTACTCCAATTCTTTATCTTTTCTATTCTTATAATCCATAGTACTTTTCTCTTTTTATCTAAACCTATATCAAGCTGCAAGCTTGGCTACTGAATGATGAACCTAGGTTCATGAGGAAGTGATGCTTCTAGATACCTACAACCAAACCCTATGTGAGTGATTTTCTGGTATTAAATCATCCTGGGAAACCACAAGTGGCAAAGGGAAAACCACTTTTTGCTCTAATTCTTGAATCAATTTTCAACTATTCTTGAATCAACTTCCAAGAAAGCAATGAAGTATTTAGTTATTTTCAATTTGGTTTCCTTTTAGGATAAACTATCCCTCAGGCTGTTCAAAAAGTTGCTGATACCATATTTTTCGAGTCATTGAGTTATAATATTGGGTAGAGCGAGTTTTGGCTTCTGCACATATGTGCAATCATTGGTTTATGGCAAGTTGAAGTTTCTGTCTTTTGTTTATGTAACTATATTAAGAGTTCCGCTGGAGTAAAATTCCGAGTGATTAACCTTTCCAGGGAATAATTCAATCCTAATTCAATAACAGGACCATCACATACAAATTTAAATTGAAGTTTAATTTTTTTGTGATTTTTTTCCATGTATTTGTTTCATTGTATAATATTAGTGGTGTGCTTTTAATTTAGATTTTGTTGTCACAATGTTTTCTAAAGTTCTGTGGTACTTTTTGAATGGAAAATTTGTGATTTCCCTGTTTGTATATGAATCTCCTTGCTCCTTAAATTTTGAATTTGCAATTACAGTGTACAACAATAAGTTTATCATGATGAAGGGTAATCTACCAGTTCAGGTAGGTTTTTGATGAGTCTCAGGTTCGATTTTCCCTCTAATCTTGATTTGATCCCTGTTCAAATCGCTATAATTGCAGAATGTCCTTTTTTATTGAACTAATGCTAATTGTGTACATACATATTATTACAACTTCGAAGTGTATATCAAGGCCCCAACTGCTGCTTGCCTCTGTTCCTGTGGAAATATCTTTGTTAAGTTGTGTGATATTTCATTTGTTTCAAGCACCTGAATAAGGTTTTGCTGTTTCACTGTTTCTTATGGTTCTCACTGCTATATTTTCCTAATGGAATAATGTCTTTCTAAATAATAGGCCATGCCAGTCTCTTACATTTGAAAATGTCCTTACAAGTATAATAAATAAAGTCATTTGCTTTAAATAAATTTTTGTTATGCTTATTTCTTCACCTTTATTTTGCTGTTGAAATATAATCTCAACTACTGGTTGGCTGTAAATGATTTGAGTATGTATTCTATATTTTCTCAGAGTCTTTCGTATTTGATATTTCCACGTTAAATGCGTGAAGTTTCATTTTCCTGCTTCCATTGTCAAAAAAAGCACTTTATACAACATGAACTTTTGTTTTGCATTTAAAATATATTTGAAGACTGTCAATGTCATAAAATTGGTTAAAATGCCCTAGAGCATAAACAGTTTGGCATGTAGTATGAAATTTATGTTTAAACCAACTATGCACCACCCGACAAGTCATGTGATCTCAATGATGGAACAATTATCTCTCTACTGCACCGTCAGGAGGCGCAATCTTCCCATTATAACTCTATGATTTGAGCAGCAATCAATTGTTTCATTAATCCTCTGTGACTTCACTAAGGAATATGGCTGAGTCCTTCATCTTATACTACTAAATAAATGTGAATATATTGGTATCACTGGCATGGAATGAAATCTCTTCCAATTGTATGTCCGAGGATACACTATTAAATTGTTCAACATTTGTATAAAAACTAAAAATTTTTTCAACATTTTTCAAATTTATATAAAAATTTTCAGCCACCTACTGATCTCAGCTAGAAATACTAGCATGGTTAAATTTAAGAATCTAATGTACTCCTGGCTTACTGTACATCCATTGTATTCTGCTGAAGAGTTCTTTACTCATACAACTTGCAATATTGTATTTTAATTGTGTCTGATAATTTGTAGTAAAATTGTAGGTAAACTGTATGATTTTTTTGCACACTCATGTGTGCTTGAACATTTGACGAGGTCTATGTATTTTTTAAACACTTTGGATAAATAAAGACATCTATTATAGTGACTCGATAACAAATAGTATATTTTACACTCAATCATACCTTAGCCAGTAAGCAAAGCAATGTATAAGTAAAGGGAGTTCATATAAAAAGATTTCCTACAGTCATATCATATGAAGATAAGGACTTATAATAGGTAATAATAATATATATTTCATAAACTTAAGGTTCATACCATAGATATCATCATAAACATACATACATACAGATCACAAATACAATACATGATACATATTACAAATTATTCTCTAGATATTCATAAACCTGTCTATAATATGCTTATGTTTCCAGGATTTACTTTAACTTCCCTCTAAGTGAAGGTAATGATTGGGTGGCCCTGATATATAATGGAATCTCATTAAATATAGCAGATACTGACGGATTTATTATTCTGAGTAACATGGCCCATTCAAAGAGTATATGAGAATTGGTTGCGGTGAATATTATTTTTGCCATGAGTGTTGTACTTATGAATGCTTTGGAAAGAGTTGGGGTTGACTTTTAACAAATAGGGAGTATGAAAAAATATAGACTGAAGGAATGGTTAATACCTTGTGGGATGAGAAAAGAGGTTTACCAGGAGCATGGATAGGTAATCCAAATGGAATTTCATGCCTTGTTACTGCATTAAGAAAGCTCTAGATAAATTTGATGAAACTTCCTATAAAATTATTCCACCTTTGCATGACAGAGTGCAATGTGTGCATGAACAGACATGAAAGGATCTAATTTTGCAATCATGTAAATACTGAGAGCCATTATTTTTCAGTTCAATTACATGCACAGACCAGTCCAGTATTTCTTGAACATGGAGCCCAAGAAATTTTACTGAGCCTACTGCTGGGAAAAGGGTACTTGAAGCTAATTCACCAGGAGGATGTGCTCCCTTGGTATGATAGTCATTTTGTATTTGGATAAGAGTAGAGGGGAGGTAAGATGTAAAAGGACTGGTATGACAAAGAAAAAACTGGCTAATACACTCTATGACATCAGGCTTCACTTTGTGGAAGTTTTGTATATCCATGATTACCAAATGAATAAAAATAATAATATTTATTCACTGGAGGCCATACAAATATGTAGGTATTAGCTTCATCAGGATACAGTAAAAATACAAGTAGTAGTAATTTTTGTTTATCGAGTGCTTTGATGGCTATGGTCATTTTGTACCTCTTCTAGTCATAGAAAAAATCCCACCCAGACAAACACGACACCCAAGCCCTGGGCGGAATTCAAACCCACGACCTTTGGGTTAGCTGGCAAGTACGCTACCCACCAGGGTAACCCGGCCGGCATAAAAATACAAGCAAGAATTATTATAATAAATGTAAAAAAAATGTCTAATGTACAACAGATACCTTCAGTGATTCAGAGACATATGTTAGTTAAGTAACTATCTCAAAACTAATCAAAGAAACAGGAAAAATCATGAAAAAATATATACGTGGTTGAGCAACTCTTTGATTATCAGAACAAAATTCATCAAGTGTGTAATAACACTTCATTAGTAAATAATTTTTTACTTTAATCTTAAACTGGGTAGAGAATTTGTGGCTTTTATGCTATCTGGAAGAGAGTTGTACATTTTTGTTCCCATTGCTAAGATGCTGTTGTATGACAGCTTGGTTCTGTGGTAAGAAATATGTATGCTATTTCTGTTTCTAGTTTAATAAGCATGAACATCACTATCTGATTGGACCAGATGAAGATTTGGCTTAATAAGTACAACTGTACAGTAAATATATACAGAAGGTATGGTTAATATATTTAATTTTAAAGAACTTTATTTTGTAATATGAGTTTACCTTGATATGACATTGTCAGGTACAATATAGATGGGAAGAGGCATATATACAATTATGTAGAACCAGTAGGAGTTAAATTCAAATGAAATACAAGGTTGCTATGACAGATTAGGAAGAGGTAATGTAAATTGGGTAACAGCCGAAAATATGGATGCATTTAAAGGAAATTATAGCAGGAGGGGAAGGAAAAGAGGGAAGGGGGGTGAGGAAGAGAAGTTGGGTGTGTCATTCAAGTGTGGGAAGGTTGGGGTGCATTGGGAGGGGAAGGTACGTTGGTTTTTCTGGGTGTAGGGTGGAGAGTGAGTGGCGGAGAGGGATAAGTTCATTGCGCAGGTGTGTACTTGAATTAGCTGATGCTCTAATAACTTCAATTTGCTCAAGAGTGTCCATTTTAAGTCCTTTGTGGATGGTATGTAACACTTCAGGAATACAATCACTGGTATGGTTGAAATCTGATAAAGGTTTTGTGAAAGAGGAGATGGTGGAGGATATTTGGAGTGAAATCTATCTGATCTTGGGGGTTAAATCTTGGCATAAAATAAAACAAAACACAAATAACGTTCTACCAAGTTCAAAGTTTAAATGTCTAAGTGCATTGTTGAAATGTGACCAGACATTTGCACATTGAATGAATCATAAAATATGTGCATAGCACTCATATTTTAAGTGTGCTTTAAAAGAAAAAATTGCATTGTACACAGCAGAAAATGTAGGACATTCATGAAAGTAATAATAAACGTAAAACCTTACCTTTGAATGTCATGCACAATAACCTCTAGGGCAGGATCATTCTGTTTATAATTTTCCATAAAAATATCCATATCCACTCTCCACATGTCACTAAAAGGAACCCATTCCTTAATATACTCTTCAATCCCATTGATTACGTCCTGAATTACTGAAATAAAATCATACAATTAATTTATTGCACTAAAATTTTCTAATATAACTGCATTAATATCTTAAATTAAAAAGATTCCATATTAACATTAGATCAACATTGCTGAAGATTGAGCCCATTCCTTTAAAGTTAAGAAACACTCTAACATCTTCACTGTAGAACAATTGAGATAAAAACAGTGAAAAGAATAGTATATTAATGAAATGCTTAAAATTAATTAACTAAACACTAATTATTCAATTTATAAATGGCAACTAACAATAACTTCAATTGAATTACTTAAATATTTGTTCTGTCTACCTTCATCAATCCTAGTTTTCAATGCAGCCCATCTTTCATCCTTAGCTATCTCAGCATGCACAGGAGGCATAGGTGTTTTAACAATGTGGAATTTGGTCAGAATCCGTGGTATAATTTCCATACTTTTTACCATACCATTCATAATAGATAGTACTTTTTTCTTGGTAAAGTCTGTTGGGGGATCTAATTTAATCTGAAAAAAATAATGAGTAGCAATAATTGATTTGGACATTAATTGTGGCGTAAAACACCAAGAAGAAGAGTAATAATATTCTTGATGTGCAGAATAAACCAAAAAGTTTCATTTTCTCTGGTTTAAAGGTTGGCTTCATAATAGGCGGTTAACCTCACTGGGTATTTAGCCATTGATGTTTATCCTCTATTACTCCATCAATTTTCCCAGACTTCACACCACTCCCCCTTTCCTCCCTGCCAATAGCCCTGCCATCTACCTGATACCAATTTACATACCTTCATCTGCTATGTGCTATATGCTATGTGTACTCATGTTCCTTGGGCTAATAAAAATTATTATTGTTATTCCTCAGAATCTTCCCCTGATGATGGTGTTGTGTGGCCACTGAAAATTCGGAACCAGAGTATTCCATCCATCTTTACCCTCCCTGCCTTCTTAAGATTTCACTCTCAACAATCGCTTCTCCTCCCCTTTATACCATTCTCATCACTTCATTAGTTTTCCTCTCTGTCCACCTCACCTTCTCCATCCTTTGCCAAACCCACATCTCTCAAAAGCCTCTAATCTAAGCTCTTAATACTTCCTCATGGACCAGGTTTCGGATCCATATAATGCTCTCCATATGACGGTTTTGACTCATTTTTCCTTCAAATCTTTCCTTAACCCCTCAGCTGCAGGAGCCTTGTTTCTTTGGGATGGCTCTGTGCTGGAGAAAAGTGACTGCGGCACACTTTCCTTCTATTTCTGAAAAAGGTTTATTAGGTGGCAGACCTGGGATGACCCTTATTGACCGCGTAGCCCAGTTCCCTCCAAGGGGGTAGTGAAGATATGATCAACTATAGTCAAAATATTTCATGCAAGAATATATCAAAAAATGAAATCCATATTTTTTTCCTTGTTAATTTATCATTAATTTGGTATCAAACAGCACATAAATACTTTCTAGTAACAGCATTCTACTGAAACTGTATGACAACTAAGGGAAATGATGAGGGTGGGTCAGGAAACAATTTCCCAAATCTCGGTGGATGGAATGCATTCGTCTAATTCACCCGAGGGTCGTGAACCATTATAAATGGCACTTCAAAGGGGCACCCTATTCCGGAACAATAGGAAAGTGTGACCATTCGAACCTTTTTGGTAAGGACTAGCCATAAAATTTAGAGAGGGTCTAGGGAGGGTTTGAAGGTGGCAGTCATACGTAATGAATGTATTCTCTGCAGTCGCATGCCAAAACATTGATCAACGTATCCCACAGTCAAGGAGTTAAGGTTCCTCTCATCAACTTCTATCTTTTCAAAAATTCATCTTTCCCTAACGAAATTCTTCTTCTAATACCCTTGCCTCTATGTCTCCTGTCTTCTATGATGCTTCCCAAATAAGTACACTTTTCTATCTGTTCTAACTAACGACCAGGTATGATATTTAGCTTAGCCTTCCTACTTCTTGAGTATCTCATTACTTTCATATTCTAACTATTAATTGTCATCCCAAACTTCTCAAATTGGCCTTGTAAAGCACTCAACAAGGCCTCCAGTGCATTGAATCTGACTGGTTTAATAAATTCCCCACCTAAGTTTATTCCTGACCCCTCTGCCTTCCATGCGTGTTTTCCCATCCCTCCCAAGTACAAGTTAAAAAGCACAAATGACAGCATTATCTTACTCCCCCTGCCTAACTCTGCTTATATAACTCAACTTAAGTTATATACAGTTTTCCAATGAGATGTCTTTCAATCTACTTCGATTTTTTGTAAAATTTCATTCAGTGTTGGCCATTCCACTATATACAATGCCTGCCTGTTTTCAAAAACAAGGTAAAACAATTTTTACAGAACTTACTGTGCAAATTGATTAGATTTTATATGGGGATAGCCTTTTCTAACGAACAAGTTTCTTGACAGAGGTTTTTTGATTTACGTATTTGTTTCATATTTCTTAATTCCATTCATAATTTTATACAATTCTTTGTAAATTTTACAGATGAGTCACTTAGTGCATTTTTGACAATTATGTGTCCTATAACATCTATGTATCATAAGCATAATCCCTGAACAAATACATACTCTTATTTTAATGCCTTATGTCTATTATAATGTAATTGTGTAACTGATCTTTTGGCATATAAATAAATATCATTCCTTTAGGAGATAAGCTTTAAACAGAGATGTTAAAATAGCATAAGCCATACCATGAAATGTATAGACAAAAGGACTAGAGTGGTACTTACAACAAGATCTTCCAAATAAACTTTGGCTTTGAAAAGAGGCTTTTTATAGTTCTTCTCTTTTTTGAGCAAAATATTGATTAAATGTTCCATTGAGTTATAAACAACATATTTAAATGTTTCATCTAGCATGCTTTCAATGTGACTCACATAATCAGTCCACTGTTTTTTCATCTGTAATAAATAAAAAAAGAATGAATATTTCTGGATTTGTCCTTTGTGAAAGATATTTATTTCATTCCTAAAAGATTTACTTACTTTATTCAAGTGATCTTCAAACATTTCATGAGTAATAGCTATTAACTTTTTCACTTTCTCATAACTCACAAGCATTTCTGGAATCAATTTATCCCTGGAAGAAAAATAAGACAGTCAGCATCAAAGTAAAAATATTGTATTAAGTGTAGACACACACAAACAAACACATATATATTATATATACACATATATGAGAAAATACGCCAGAGGCAGTAAATATTATTTGAGATAGGAATTGGGAAAACAGGATGGGAAAACATATAAATATGAACACATGGGAATAGTATATTTCACGGAAAAAATATGCCATGACTGGGAATCGATCCCGAGACCTTCTGATTACATGTCGAATGCTCTACCAGCTAAGCTACCATGACACTGAAATGAATATAAGGACAATGAAAATAATTATAGTGTATTTGGCAACACAGTTGCTCTTGACTATGTTAGGAGGTAAGGGTAGGAATTCAGGGAAAGGAAAGGAAGGAACAAGATAGACACCCGCACACACACACGTGCAGAGCTTATTCCATCCCATGTAATTCTGCTTCCCAGGTAGGTGAAGGATTCCACTTGTTCTAATTTCTCTCCTTGTAGCTGGACATCTGCTCTCAACTTCTCTCTTCCACATACTAGCATTTTACTCTTCCTTCTACCTTCTTTCATAACTTCGCAGTCGTCTTTCTTCATAACTTCGCAGTTGCTACTTATGACAGCATCGTGTCCCTCATAAGCCTCCACTAAACTATCTCTAGGTTTCTTCTCCCTAGCTTCCAATTTAGTAGAGATTTAACTTAACAATAATGATTAGTCCTATTAATTTTTCCATCCTTCTTTTAAGTGCATTCTACAACCCTCTTTTTGTCAGCTATTCGGAGTAATAATTGGATAACGCGATGTAATTATTTTCCATAAATGATCCTAAGGATGAGAACAGTACCATAGTATATAATAAATAATGAAATACATCAGGATTTAATATCTATAAAAATATTTTAAATTAGATTTAGGTGTATCGCTAAAATTTGCTGTATTCAAAAGAATATGAACTAAAATAGCAATTTCTCAAATACTTGGTCGTAGTTTATGTCAACAATAATGCCTTATAGGGTGCTTAGACAATTAGAGTCTTTTAACATTTCCTGAAATCGAAGAAAATCCTAACTGGATGAATATCCATGCCTGAGGAATTAAATACCTACACCTTTTAGTCAGACGCATCATAGCGTATCACACCAGGCTAGGTATAGTTTGTTTCAGGTTCCAGAAATACGATAAATTTGACCCATATTGGTTATTCTATAGTAAAATTCTAATTAATTTTGCTTAAATTCCAATGAAAAATACCTCCCTTGAATCTCTTTATCTGGTATCGACTTTTCTAATGGTTGTCACCAGTTTTATCCATATCCATTCCTCCTGATTGTTTGCCATTGTTTTAGTTCCCCTCGTCATATTTCATCAAATCTTTCTCCAAAATCTTCCGCTTTTTTTAATTCTAGCCTATTTCCCTCAGCACCTTTTGCCTTACATTTTTCTTTCCATTTAATTGATGAAAATTTGCAATCTAAAAATATGCTCAATCCAGTTCCCTCTGCTTTTTTTCACGTTTTCCAAAAGGCTTCTACCTTTGAATTTATTTTTATCCTCTTTTTTATCTGATCAAGATTGTTGGGATATCTAGAAAGAAACACTATATCCAAATAAAAATAGGTATTTATTGCAACAAGACCAGGTTTCATTGTATATCAGCATCTTCAGGTGAAGGAATCATCACCTGAAGATGCTGTTATATTCGGATAAACCTGGCCATGTCGACATTAAAATTTTTATATGGAATTCCATTATTTCCATTCAAACCTTTCATGATCAGGCTATTCCACCTAGTCAAGCCTGAAAATATTTCCTATTTTAAGATTCTCTTTCTTTTCTCGAACGGCAACACATTTCAAGGGCCTCTACGTATTCTCTATATTTTCTTGTTAATTGAATATGTTTCTGATTCATATATGCTTATATCTCACACAAGTTTTTTATGATTTATTTTTTCTCTTAACGCTACATATTTAGATTTAAATATTTTTCCTTACCTCTATTCTTGCTTGAGAGAGTTAACTTTTTACATTCTACACTTCTGTCCTGTTATATTTTGCTTTCCAAACATGCAAATATCTTTGTTGCGTCAGACAGTTTTAATTTTTGACAATATTTATCCCTTTGTATATTTGTTGCAGTGAATTATTTTCTTACTCATTTTAATTATCTTATGATGAATTTTTTCTCTTAGAATTCTTCATTCCTACACAATTTTAGGTTCGTCATATTTATCTGAGTTTATTTTGTTAGATGAATGCAGGGTATAAATTTAGTTTGAAAATGAATCCATCTATGACCCTCTTTATTATGATAAGTGTTTTGATACATAATTATTTTACGGTAAAATTATGAATAGATATATAAGACGTATAATATTTGGTTATCGCATTTTCTGTCTCCACTCCTTTTTCCTATTAAGGTGGTATGAAGTACATCCGTAATATTGGTGATTTCTTCTAACTCGATGACTTCTCTGGTGTCATGGCACTATACCGGGTAGCGTAGGAGATTAAATTAATTCTTCGGAAGATATTTCTCCTCCAATTGTCCTATATTACAACTGCACACACAACTCCTACCGATTTCTTCGTGTACCACAGTCTGAAGTCAGCCATTTACGTCACTCTAGCCGGGATTTCACCAAACGCCCTTCCCTTCGATTGTCCAGGAATATTGTAAGGAATTTTTTCTAATTCCTTTTAATTGGAATGGAATTTTTCAAGTGATTTTTCTCTTTTTCGACTAAATTGTTAAGAAACGGTACGTTAAATCAGCAAGAGTACTTGTTATAGTGAGGAAAGAGCTAAAACGAGAATTATTACGAGAATATGGGATATAAATAACTTATAAAACTCACAAATAATGGAAAAATATATAAGTATTAAGTTCTCACCGTAAGCCTCTCCAGTTTTAATGATAGATTATCGTTTAAATGTTCAATGAAATGATATAGGAACTTTAGATCAGTAAAATAAATAATAATATAATGAAGGACACAGGACTTCTTATGAATTAAATGTAGCGTCTCTTGAGTTAAGGATTTTGTCTATGAAGAACCAAGATGAGTTGTGTGTGAAGGATTTTTTATATATGCATAGGGCAAGATGGAAGCGATTATGACTGAAGAGAGGTAAACCCACAAAGGGCTATAAATATATGAAAATGAGAAAATTAGAAGAGATGGATTTTGAAATATAATGAATTTTATTGAATAATGCAGAGGTACTGTGGCAATAGAAGAATTACACTACATACGTATCACTCGAAGAAGGGGAAGTCAGAAACAATTATTCAGGTTAATGAGGGAAGAGTTCACAGTGTTTGATTTGACAACACCCACTCTACTGTAGCCGATAAAATTGACTTTATTTCTTTATGCGAGGTTTTATTTCTAATATGCGGTGGTCATCGGAATATCTACATTGATGATGATGAAGGGTAATCTACCGATTAAGGTAGGTTTTTGATGAGCAATTACACCTACCTGTAATCCCTCTTCA
>WURS02425359.1:0-16372 GCA_011762765.2 Rhinocypha anisoptera
TCTCTCTCTAACCCCTCCCCCCCCCACACCACCGTTCAGTCTTTGTCCGTGTCTCGAACGCTCAGCAAAGAGGATGGACCCTTGAGGTGGGGGGATATTTGGTGTTTTTGGCTCGTCGCCACAACTCCGCCCCGGCCATATCCCGGATCCATTCAATTTTTTTTTTTTTTGCCGACACAAAAGTAAGAGGCAAACATTATGCACTCGTAACGTAACTACATATTTCACTCGGGAACTGGCGCCCAAAGTTGGCTGACGTGAGGTCGCCCCGCCAATTATCTATTGACTCTAACCCGACTTAATGACCTCCCATTCTTTTTAAGTCGTGACCCCAGATCTTCCCATTCCTCTTTCCCCATTTCTTCTAAACAGGTACTAGTCAAAAGACCACCGGCGACAACGGACAGTACAACTTCCCTGCCTAACGTTGCACATCAAGTGTTAGTGGTTTAGTTCATAATTGTGCGTCAACGGGTATGGTCATGTATCACCTCTACAAATCATAGAAAACCTCATAACTCGACGTCTACTCACTATCCTGCAAGAGTCCGCAAGTGCGCACGGCAGGGAATGAGCCAACACCAGGCATGCATCCCACATGGTTTATTCACATGGATATGTTACAAGTTATTTAGTTTGAACGAAACTGCTCACATGGAAATATTTCAATGGTAATTACATTATAAATATCATTCGGGCAAAATGCCAATGAATATAAAATTACAATTCATGCAAGAAAAAAAATTACACTGTATACACTAGTTATCCCAACTATCATCGTCGCATTTCTGATCATATTTATTTAATTTCTAATAGTACGAGGAAAATATGACATTTTATACGATTATCTATCTGCTCTAGAATCCTCCCTACTCTGCCGTAGTGTGAAGAGGCGTGTAATATGTTTTTAACCTCCTTGCCGAAATGACCTTCCCGGTCTTCCCGCAGCCTAATTAGGGTCGCGAAACCGCTTCATTGTCCTCACAGTTAAACAGTTATGCGTGTAAGTACGTTGATAATTTAGAAGTAGAAGAGCTCCCGTATGGATCTTGCATATTCCGATGGCATTTGTAGTTGTTTTCATGCATGTTTGCAGTGAGAAGTCTAACATTGTCCCGCATGTTGTGGATGATGTTCTGATATTTTATTTTGCATGCAAGTTGCTTCATTCTTAGTGCAATGTGTTTCTTAACATTTGCATTTGGGGTGAATGCGAATTTTTGGTAATGGCTCACCCCCTGCCACACGCTCTTGCGTCGGTTTGCAGGGTAATGCTTATAGGGTGATATGTGTCGTTCATGCCTGTACTTTCTGAGATTTTAATCAAATTTGGCTACTCTACTCCGTTATTACGCTATTAAGTTACGCGCATGGGGATTTTGCCTTAAAGGTGGTCATTAAAAATTAAGTAATTGTGGAATAGTCTATGCAGAACTTTGTGTAAGTCCGTCATACTGGTTGTAAACGCACCAACTCTTCAGTTTCCTCGTGAATTTTTTATTCAACACAACCATGGTTTCGTACCAGGGCAGATTACGCCAAGCCGAGTCTAGCAGGACCCCAGCCCTGCTACGAAAATATGTTCATGTTATAAAATATGGAAACTGCAGAGTTTGCCGACCGAGTTAGACTGGTGGGTAGCTTGCTCACGGGCTAACCCAAAGGTCGCGGGTTCGAGTCCCGCCCGGGGTATGGGTGTAGTGTTTGTCCAGATTGGTTTTTTTCTGTGATTGGAAGAGGTGCGAAATGACCATAGCCGTCGAAGCACCGTATAAGTAAAAATACTACTATATACTAACTGCAGAGTTCGTTACTTTACCCCATTAAAAGTACCGAATTTCTTTTCCTTAAGTTCAAGGATTGTAATAAAGTCAGTAATAATTATGGTATAGAACTTATTCATGCCAGGAATGCAACTTCAAACATCACGAGAACATAAACACTAAACCCTTACGAAAATGACCTACGGTTCGCGGGGTTATTTGGTCGGATACAATTCACATAGGTCGGGAGGATATTGCAATTATGTTTACAAATAAGTGCTTTAGAGCAATTAATTACTAATACTGCATAGGATTAATTACAGTTACTGTTGGATAAATTTATAGGCAAAAGACACAATTTGAAATGAGTGTCAGTAAAAGTGTTAAGGTTCCTGTGGAGAGTAAAAATATAAGGTGATTCGTATTGCTGAAAATAATTATCTTAATCATCAATGGTCATAATCTCAAACCTTAATAAACTTGTCCAAAGTAATGTCGATATCAGCTATGCCATTGACTAATTTTTCTCATTGGAATTTTTAATAATTAGTCCTAAGTTTATCCCTAATTGACAATCAATTACGGTTCCCACTAAAATTGATTTTTCCCATAATCTGTCTAAGACTGAGTTGTATAAGATTTACTGAGGTAACGTAAGTTATTGAATTATATATGGATATCAACTTTTTCCAATTTTCTCAGTGGACTTCATCCAATTACAAGAGATGCATTCATAAAGTGTGAAAATCTGTCTTACTTGTGCAATTGCATCGCTCACCGAATACTACTTGAATCTTCCGCGTCAATACGAGCCAACAATCTGCGACCTACTCCACTCCTCCAAGGTCATCAGTACTTTTTTTCCTTCCTGAACTTGGCAAGCAAATAGCGTCGTAACTTTGGAATAATTAGGAGAGAATTCTTTCAATCTATTTGCATAGGAGATCGTGCCTTGGAAATTTATTCTTCTGCTGAGTACGCTGGAATTTCGAGTCGTTGCGGACAATTGTGAAGAGGCAGCTCCTTTTCTCTTGAATGAAGTGTTCATTTTCCCCCTCGAGCTTGGTTTCGGTTAGTTCTGGGTAATCATAAAAATTACGGATTTCCAGAGAAGGTGGCGTTGCCTCCCGCTAAGAGGAACCTTGCTCTTACTTTCAAGGAAAACAGTGGTAACGAGAAGAAGTTCATTTCTCATGATTTATCGGATGCGCACCACTGAAGATTTATAACATAATTTAACCAACTTGATCCTCGATTTAATTATTCCAAGGATAAACGATTACTCGTGATTATTTATGAATGAATGCTATTTCAATCAAGTCGCATCTACTTTTTGTCATTTCTCCAATTATTATTTTCCTGTTAATCACTTAGAACTCAAATAGCATAATGTTGGCACGTCTTAGAACTTAACAACCCTGAAGATCGATCATAATGCAACTTAAGTTGATTTTAGTTGGTAGGAGCTGTTTCTGGTAACATCAAAAAGCAATTGGTGGCTAAGCTTTTGGGTGAATGGTCCTTAAATTTTAGATATTTAAATTCGAGAAAAAGAGTTATTAATATAAAAGCATAGTACATAATCATAATTATTAAGTTATATATACAAAGAGCAAAAAAATGCGGATTGACGAAAAATATATTTCACATTTGGTTTAAGATGCTCCATTAAAATAACATGATAGTTTAACAAATACTGCCGCATTTTAGAAATAAATTAATGTAATTTCCTTACGTCGATTGAAGCCATATTAAGGATTTAATGTAAGGAGTATGTTTTAGTTAATCCAATTTTATGTTCATTCATAACAGGATTTTTTTAGTGCGCACCATCCTGATTTATTAAAAAATTGTGAGCACATTGATGTATCGTACGTGACAGTTGGTAGATTATCTAACCATCTCTAGTCTCCCTCTCGTCTCCATTTCAGAAATCGATGTATTGATTCGCACTTGCGTTCAGTAAACTCGTAACTCACACATATCTTGAGAAAAAAGAGACATGACGAAGCAGGGGTGTGGAAAGTTATATACACCATGATAATGTTAAAGGGGCTGTGTGATAAGAGAGCGGAAAAATCTGACCGGAGCTGGTTTTTCCGTCAATAAAGCGACATTTTATGACAATGACGACATTTTGACACGTCAGATACTATAAATAAAACCTCTGATTAAGTGTGTTTCGCAAATAGATTTGAAACTCACTTAATTTAATCTTTTTTCGAGAGCCTATTTCGATGATTTCATTTTTTCGTGTAACTAAATATCTAGTTTCTTGTTCCACATGGGCATTACGTAGTCGTATCGCGACATTATGAACGGTTACGTGAATATAATGTGGATATATATCTTTGAGAGTGATATGTAATATATGTATCTGTAACGTTACCCCTCCTTTGCACTTCCCCTGACTATTTCCCTATCACCCCTCTTCTTCTCTGCGCTTTCCCTGTTCAAAATCCATGCGATTCCACTCTTCCACTCTGATGAAGGTGGTAATGCATCCACCGAAAAGACAAATCCAAATGAGTACATATTCTGACTGATTGGAAAGCGGAAAGACTGGGAGACTGAAAAGTGGCTGATTTCAGACTCAGATTGTCCTACAAAATCTTGGAGCATACGTATAGTAATACGTTCGATCAAGGGAGATAGTGCTCTCGCCGGCTAACTCAAAGGTCGGGGGTTCGAATCCCGCCTAGGACATTGGTGTTGCGTCTGTTGAAGAGGGTTTTTTTTGTGAATTGAAGAGGTTCGAAATGACCATGGCTGACGAAGCACCCTATAAAACAAAAATACTACTACCACTACATGATCAAGGGATAACTTGATTCTCAGAATTTACTGATGAATAGCCAATAATGGATTCCGTTAAGGACAGATCTTTGCGAGGTCTAACTGGCACTTTTCATTCGCGAAATTTTGGTTCATGGGGGGCAAATAGTGTTAAAGTCGAGGCCAGATTTCAAAATCTTAAAAAGACAATCGACAAAGTTTGTTCTAAAAAGGAAATTTAATCTCATTTATAAATCTATGGGTACAAACGACGAATCTATGGATACAAGAATACAATAGGCTGCCTTAATCGAATTTTAAGATACCGTGACCAAAAATTCATTATAGATGGCGTGTCTCCTGGTGTCCCCAAGGAATCGTTATCGGTCCCTTGTTGCTTATCTTAATACCTTAGTCATTAATTCTTTGATCGCCAGTAAAACACGCATATTTTCTGATGAAGCAGTGATTTACAGAGAAAAGTTTAGTCAGGAAGATTGTTTGGGGGGGGGGGAGTTAGATTTAAATTTATTATGCTGGATGTCTTCGCATTAAAATATGGTGTTGTAGTTGGAGTAGTAAATGATTATTCATTTTTGCTGGTAAGAATTCATACCTGGTGTTGACTCAACCCATGTCACTCGCCCTTGCGGCGCTCAGTGGGGCCAATACCCAAAAAGCTGGTCAAAAAACCAATTTGTAAAGTTTAGAATTTCGTTGTTTTTTATGAACAGATGATAAGTCTAATAGCTGCCCCACCCTGCAACGCAATTGACACATAAATATATCGATAACTGTGCGCCTCATGAAGCACCAAAGTTGCAGGTTCGCATTGCAGTACTGTTACTGAGAAGAACGCGCATTAAGACGGCTAACTTCTTACTCTTACTAAAAAACTATTTATTTGATTTTTGTTCTGAAATATGAATTCATCGCCAGAGGGTATATCCTATTTAAGATACTTATTTCTAATCTTTTCTATATTAATTTAATAAGGTGGCATATTGTTATTTAGGTAGTTTTTTTTTTAATTTTTCCAAAAATTAAATATAAAATAATGGAAAAGTCTATTAATAACGGAATAAATAATAATGGAAATGTAATTATATTGTAGCATTTGTTGTATTTATTGTTGTTAATTTACTGTCAACAACATAAATTATATTTCAGTCAAAATGAAACTGATTATAAGCATAATAGGTGGATTTTCAAAAAATTTTGTCCGTCATATTGGATTCGCCATTTTGAATGTTTAAATTTCGAGTTCAGAATCGTTATCAGCAACCTTAAAAACCCCTAAATAAGGTGCATTAAAGTTATAAGGCTTCCGATTTTTTTTCTAACTAATTATTCACCTAAAACAATGAAGCTTGTGTTACTTCTCGACGTAATCTCCCTGCGGCCGTACACATTTTTCGCCACGTCGACACCATGATTCTATGGCTGCGGCGAAGGCTTCTTTAGGAGTCTGTTTTGACCACTGAAAAATCGCTGTGACGCTTTCGGTGTGCGAGGCAGAGATTGTTTTTGTTCGTTGTCACATGATGTTCTGCCTTCTTTAAACTGTCGCACCCATGGACGCACTTTCGACACATCCATGAATCCATCACCACATGTCTTCTTCACCTGGAGATGAATTTCAATCGATGTCACACCACGAATGATTACACGCTGTTCATGTAACGAAAACGTCGCCATTTTAAGTATCGAAAAGTTCTCATTCTCGCGGTTGCCGCTAGAGGTTCTGTCTGTCGTACGTTGCTACCATCTCTGTCACGTATTGACAAATGAGTGCCCGCTCATTTTAAAACTAACCGCATGTTTCTATCTGTTTCCAGTCCGGAGAAAAAAATTGCCTTGCAACTTTAATGCGCCTCGTGATGGCTGCCCCACTTGCGACTTGCACCAGGAGAGAAAAGTTGTCTGTTTCTACGTAGTGAAGGTGTGAAACCAATTGAAATTCATCGCAGAATGACGATCCAGTATGGTGATGATGGATGTTTGTCACAGCAGCTAGTCTACGAATGGAGTAGGAATTTCGCAAATGGTGTGTGACTGCAGTGAAATATTCTTCTAGTCCGGGTCAGGCACGACGTGTGTCACTCCAGAGAACAATGCGGATGCTGAAGAAATAGTAAAGAAAAACCACCGTGTGACATTGAATGAAATTACTGCTTGTTTAAACATTAGTCATGGTTCAGCACACCACATATTGCAAGGAAATAGCCTTTTGACACATTTTAACAATAAATAATATTTTTTAAATATTTACGGATTTAATTTGACTCGCTCTCGTACATTGAAAGGACTTAATTTTTCCCTACCTGATTAATTCTAATTAAGGAATCTTAACTAATAATTAAGGACCTAATTAATCTCCCCCTACGAACCAATAGCATGGAAATATACTTGCTCTCTTCATTATCATCATTATTGTTAATTCAATCCGGATATTGATTTACTGCCGTCAAGGAAGCATTTTTCTAGGTACATATTACTATGGTTGTGGTTTCCATTTGCCTTCCACACCGCAGTACCGAGGCAGATTCCGTGAACTACACTCTCGCCCTCTGCTAGGGCAGTTGATGCCGGACCGATTATTTTATCTGTGGTATCAATGCTTTCTGTGGTGAAACTGCTGCCTTCCACCAGAGGGTGCGTGTATCGAAGTTGTAGCCGCTGGTCTCGAAATTTGGTGCAAATTCAAGCCGAGAATATCTTTGTCATCCACGAGGCTCGAACCCATGACCCTAAGTTTCATAGTCCAGCACGCTACCCCTAGTCTGACTCCGCACCTCCTTCATTAAACGTACTATAAAACACGAACGGTATAATGCACTATGGGGTTATTTGACGTTCACGATTGGCACATCGTTCCATCATCAGATGTCCACGATTCGAAGATAACTTTGGGGCGGCATTCCACGCTATCTTGTCAATCTCTTCATTCCTTCGTGCTTTCCAAGTCTAACATCCCTCATCGTCTGCTTCTCACGTGCCATTCCTCGGCTCCCATCTGGCGTCCTTCTCTCCAAGGGCCACTTCCAATACCGTCCTTACTAATCTGACATGCCACCAGATCTGTCTTATTAATTTCCCTCTTGTATTAGTACGGTCACTTTTCCACAGGCATCAATGTTCTTTATTGGCTTCCAGAGTTGAAGAGAATCAATTCACGTATCTACTTTATTTTATCTGAATGAAACGTCTGAATTGAATACTTCTATCTTTGAGTGGTCATTATATTAAAAAATAGAAATAATAAATATTCATGTGCACAATTATGCATATATATATATATATATTTAATTCAGGAAAACTCAGATGGGCAGCAAACACGAACACGCGCACACACTTATACACACTCACTTTTAGAAGAAACACTTAAAAGACTCACATTGGGAAGAAATATTTCGGGACTTCCTAGCCCCTTCCTCGGTCTGGGAGAACTCTTTGAGTTATTCCATAAAATATTTCCACCACACTTTATGTTCGTCCTTTTAAGTGTTCCCTTTCCTTATTTCCTATAATTTTAATGTGTATTCTCGCCATAAGGTGGTTGTTTCTGTTTGAATGTGTATTATGTCCCAAAGGGCTCCATTTCCTACTCTAGTTATCCGTGCCTTGAAACGCACTGTACTCCTTTTAAATTCGTAAATCTGTTTATAATATTACTTTCCTATCTTTGCCTGTCGTTATATATTCTACTTTTTCCCATATGAATTTTTCAGTTTCCACCAAATATTTCCACCACACTTTGTGTTCGTCCTTTTAAGTGTTCCCTTTCCGTATTTCCTATTATTTGAATGTATGTGAAACACACAGAAAACAAAAATACCCTGTGGCTGTCAACTATATTGTGCTCGTATGAGTTTTCTCATGAACTATTATTATTTGTACTTTGTATATTATATTGTGATAACTAGATAAAATTCCTAATTGAACAAAGGACTGACATCATTTTCCTAATAATTTCACGCGTCAAATTAATATTCCAAGACATACTCGGTCACCAAAAGAGAAACAGTTAAAAAATAAGTTATTTTTAAATCTAAAGAAAAGCACTAAATGAAAACCATAGTTAGTCTTAGGATTAATGTTTTGGCATCATGGTTGAAGGAAGTCTTTATTAATTATACGTGAAATCGCTGTAAAAAGGTTGGAAAATCTTCAATTGGAATCATAAGGTAAATATATTTATTGTATAAAATATAATATAAGTACTTCTTTACATGTCCCCTCATTAAATGATTGGTGTGGATTATATTTTTCTTTGGTGAATTGTGGCATGTACACGTTAATAAAGTATACTTACATTTATGCTTAATAGGTCGTTTAATCATATTTAAATTTTCATGGAGACAGTGAAGTACTAATTTTAGCATAAAATATGTATGCA
Source organism: Rhinocypha anisoptera (assembly GCA_011762765.2). Lineage (NCBI taxonomy): Eukaryota > Metazoa > Arthropoda > Insecta > Odonata > Chlorocyphidae > Rhinocypha > Rhinocypha anisoptera. The sequence continues at coordinate 8,938 of WURS02425359.1, forward strand.
GAAGCGGATACTTTTGGATTTCCTTTCCACCCACCGTTTTTTTCAAATAGATTGATCCTAAAAACACTCCCCTGTTCCACGACGCATGAGGACCCTCAGTCATTTTAATATCTCCATCCTTGGAAATACTTTTTAAAAAACTAAAATTAACGGTAGCTAATAATAAAATGAATCATCTGGTAAAAATAAAAAAATGGGACATGAAATGTAACTGTTTAATTACGTAGATGTGTGGACAGCTTTCTCAATGTTGCCTAAATGTTGATTTAATATGTGTCAAACACGTTCTTTTGACATGTTCATAACCTCTGCTATCTCTCTCACTTTAATTCGGTGGTCGTCTAGCACCATTTGGTGAACTTTGGCAATGTTTTCGTCAGTAGTTCCAGCTTTGAACGTCCCAAACGTTCATCGTCTCCCAAGCCCTTACGGCCACGTTTAAATTCAGCTGCCCAAAATTTCATTGTGGTAAATGATGGTGCAGAGTTCCCATACACAGAATCCAACTCATCTTTGATTTGCATAGGCATATTGCCTTTCAAAAACCAATATTTTATAACAGCTCAATACTCGATTTTGCTCAGCTCGTTAATCCATTTTCTCGATACTCCATTTTTACAAAAACACTCACATCAACTCACTCAAATGACTGTTACATAACAACTGTGCGTCCAAAATGTCTGAAACTTTGGTAACTGTCAACAGAAGAACAATGAAATTCACTAGCTTTTATTTATGAGTGCTGCCATCTTCACGTAGAGGTCAGAAACTTTCAGACCACCTTCGTACTGAAAGCACACTAATTAAATTGACAAAAGTTCCATTGAGAATGTACTTTTTACTAAATTTCTTGTTTCCTATATGGACTAATTTGTCATGGGAAACAAACAAACATGTTTGCCTTAGCAAACAAATTAAGCTCTGTATGTTATCTTTTATGCCATATCAGAAATTCTGTTGATTTAAATATATTATTCACCTTATACTATGGAACTTTCTACTCTCTTTTAACATAATTTTCTAGGGCTCATCATCACACGCCTCAAGATTATCAAACTGCAAAAACGTGCTTCCAAACCATGTCATGAAAGTCTCATGATGCTCCCTCCAAACCCATCTTTAAAGATTTGCATATCCTATCATTTCCATGCATCTATATATTATCACTTATAACTTTTGTACGACAGAATCTCAACTTATTCGCTGTTAATTCTGATCTACATCAACACAAAACAAGAAGAAAGAAAAGTCTCCACTACAACTCAATAAGGACTAACAGAACAAAGCTATGGCCATGTGAAATGGGCCTCAGACTGTATAACAAACTTCCAGTTTATATAAAAACAATTGTGTCCATCGAGTCCTTTAAGAAAATTGTTAAACAGCATTTTTACAAAGACATTACTATTCAACCGATGAATACTTATTGGACGTATAAAAATTACAATTTTGTAAATCTTATATGTAGAATTTGATTGAATTTTGTAATTGCATGTTTACTGTTTTGTTTTTTGTGTCAACCTTTTTTTCTTATATTGTTTATATTTTTTTCAACCTTTCATATCTGTTTATTATCTACACCTTTTGCCTTGTCATATATCTACATTTTGACAAAATGTTATTATTTTGTTAGCAAAATGAGGATGGACCCAAGAGTAACAGATTGGGTGAAAGCTTTTATACCAAGTAGAAAACAAATAATCAAAGCGGGTGACAAGTTATCTGATCTAATTATTGCATCAGGAATTTGCAAATATTGTATGGTCAACTTATCACAGTCACAAAAATCTGAAGTTCCACTTTCACCCACTATAGAGAAACAATCTTTTTTCGCCAGAGCCATACACAATTGACTTTCTCAGGATTTAACTGCTACTAGTTTTCAGTAAGCATTATTTATTGTCTCTTTTTTTTGAGGCCTTTATCTGCATATCCTTACCTGTATCAGGATATCTTATTATACATAGCCACATAATATTATATTAGCTAGAACCAAAAAATTAAATGACTAATAAATAAATTAATTAGGGAGAATGTTAAATATTTAGAGGAGTCATTTCATCAAAATCATTATTAAATAGTAGTCTACATTGTTTCTTTAAAATATAAATTACATGTATCAAGTACTTTCTAGTTCTTTTTGAGAAAGTAATTTTCATTAAAGTTAACACAACTAAGACTCGATCAGGAATTCACTTTTAAATAATATTTAAGTCAACAAGATTGTATATGACAAGGAAAAATACTACTTTACACCTCAAAATCAGTTAGTCAAATAGGAGTAATTGAAGTAACTTTGCAGTTTCTACATGATAATTTATTTACCACAACCATGGTTTTGCAGCAAGGCTACATCATCAGGTGATATAGCCTGATGATGATGCCTTGCTACAAAACCATGGTAGTAAATAAATTATCTTGTGGAAACTACAAAGTTACTTCAAATACTCCTAGTATGTTGGACTTCCACAAAGTTACGCCCGAAACCGTATCATATAGTTAGTAAAATTTTGAGAGCGATTACATTTATTTTGCTACATCAAAAAAAAAAAAAAATTATGGAGCGCACAGGGAAAACTTGTATTTTTGGTTTAACATGCCATCATTAGACTTTTTTCAAGCTGCTGTCACCAAAGTATGAATTTCCATGATTGTCTACACCTGAAATGGATAGACATCACAACAAAAGAAGAAGAAATAAAAAGTCAAAAGTTGTAACGAGCTTTTGATATTGTTCTTTCATCTGGAGACAGAACCCAGTGGGAATTCTATTAAAACATGTTTGTAATTACTTTGACTTTTTAATTGCACAATCAGCATTATATACATTCTAAAAAATCCACAATGACAACAGAAATGTCAGTCAAAATGGCTGCTCAATACTACAGCTTTAACAGATACAAGTTTTGAAAATAAGTATTACAATTTAAACTTTATAAGCAACAATGCTTCTCTTTCCGATGCATTCTCCCACGAAGAACCAAAAGCAGACTTCAGCTGTCACTAGGGTATTCAGCCAGGCTTCCTGTAAAGACGTGACACCTGTTCTAAAGAAGAACTTCACCCACAAGTACATCGAGGCATAATGGGATTCTAATTTGGGCATCATACACTTTACAAAGTATTTTCCCATAAAGGTTATTAAAATGCAGGGGGGTTAGTGAGCCCACATTCAGAAAGATGTTTGCTTTATTTGTGGCTAAAAAATGCACCGCTCCCGGAAAAGAAAACTAACTGGGAAAAATATAAGTATTTTATATACTATCTCCGTATTCATAATAATATACTCCGTATTTTTCCACTTGATTTTTAATCTGGTACAACTAGTTTCAACACTATGTATGATTTTTGTACCTGAAGATGACACCGTAGCATTGAAGCTAGTTGTACCAGATTAAAAATCAAGTGGAAAAATACGGAGTACGTTATTCCTTTTTCTCAGAAATGGATTTCCACATAGTTATGCCTGAAAATATAAAAAACTAACTGGATAAAAAGTATGGCATATCATTCAAATAAATATGCGAATGCATGTGGTTAATTTTTTTTCAATGAGCACTTTTTACTACTCAATGAAAATTTATAGTAAAAAATAAGATTGAACAATAACTGAATGTGCTTATTAAAAAATAAATAACAAGACAGGTGTTAAGTGTTTGCTCAATTAAAACTGAATAATCACATTTTAAGGAATGTGAGTTAAAAGTGATTAATATTTTGAATTACCCTGAAATAAATAATTTATTAATTAAAGAGAAATAAGAATTCTTTAATTGCATCTCATGTAATTTGAAGTCAAGTTTACGAATGAGTTAATCCTTTGAATGCTAGACAACAATATAACATGGTTAAGTAAGTGCCTTAAGAGTCAATAACACTATATTTTCACATGACACTCAAAGTTTTAAAATGGAACAATTTGTGTTGCATAAGAAATAACAATTTTATATTCAAACACATTAAGAAGAGTGTGTCCACTTTCAAAATCAGAAATCATGAAACATAGTAATACATAAACAAATACTGATTCTTTTAAAATGATGGCATACAAAATTTCCATGACACTGAAAGGTTTAATAATCCTTAAAAATAAAACTGAAGTATTTTACAAATTTCTTTCCTTGTATAAAATATAATTGTGTTGTCACATGCACAGTAGGTTGGAAACACAAGGTTTCCCTCCAGGAAAAGAGAACTGGATTCTCAATTTTAGGTGAAGTTTCTACTTAAGTTAATTTATTCTAAGGAAAATAAAACAGCACAAAGAAAGTATAATCTATAATTATTCCCTGTTTCAATGACAAGGATTACTTGTAGGTTAAAAAGGATGTTTGGCATGTTGATTCCAGTGCTTTATTTTATCTTTTTCCCAAATGAGTTGTGATATAAGGGGTTTATTTGAAATGGGAAAAAAAGGCTGAACCGATGAAAGTTTAAATCTGGAACACATGGTGCATGTTAAAGGAATGTCCATTTAAACTATTAACGATTTATAATTGTTAGTTTATAATACTTTGGCTCCAGGCTACTTTGAATATCCTAGGGCTTCAATACTTGTTTTGCTCTATGCTAGGCAATCGTTTTTTGGTACCGCTGTAACTGTGACCCGTTATGCTTCGTCTTGAATAAAAGGCATGTGAACCAATATGAACTCTCTTATTATATCGCTGTCCATCCACTTAATTCTAAGAATACTAATAAAGTTTGTTACCTAATGACAAATTACAAATTTAAACAAATTAAAAGTAATTTACAAACTACTTAATTTTTACAATAAGATTGCTGAACATATAAAGCCTAGACCAGAACATGTAGATAGTACTTTAACTTACCCGGACTGTTAATTGTTTCCACTTTCCTGTTCGGAAACCTGACATAAGCCTTTGAATGCCTGTACGAATTTGAGGGATTTCTGCTGGAGTTGGAGGGGCTAGTTCAACCTTTGCATATTTCATGAAAGTCTGGAATTTGGGCTGAGCATCGTCCAAGAGGGCTAAAAATAAGAATGAAATAGAATTGCGATAGTTTTTAATGCCTATTTCCTTAAAATATTTTGTGGATTTCATTTTCTGTAAATTGAAAGTAAATATAAACAATTACAATGACCAAAACGCAAAGTACTACATACTTTCTTCATTGATTATTTAGAACTCCGAAAGTAGTGCTCCAACCATTATTTTAACTATTTCTTTCCAAGGCTGTCATAAACTCAAAAAATGACTAAAGCATTTGGAAGAAAATTATTGTTTCATGGGATAAAGATTCTAATTATAAAACATTTCATACATTTTCAACATGAGCATAGTCCTACAAAACACTAAATTATTAGTTGAAAACATATTAGCGTCTACGCACTTCTCTTACTTACAAGGGGACTATTTGGTCCCCCAAAATGTTAGTATCATTACTCAGTTTGATAGAAAGAATGATGGCTAATTTATCTGAAATGAACATCTTACAGTTGAGCATGGATTACAAAAAATACTTTAATCCCTAAATATTGTAATTTGAACTAATAATCCGACATTCCACTAAAATTTGTCAACAATAATGAAATACGAGAGAGTGAATTACACAAGAGAAATTAAAATTGTAACATCTGTGGAGACCTAAAGCTTATTGAAACGAATGTATCTCATATATCTCGATTAGCCACCCTTAGGTATATGCTTTCATTTAAAGATATATTTGCTTAAAATTAGGTTTCCTTCGCTTCAATATTATGTGCACAACATACATAAGAGCATATAGTCAATATTTCCATCGAAGGGTTATGGATAAGAAAATGTTACTACGAAGTAACATGGATAAGCATATGAACAAAATACGGGTCAACCCAAGGTTAAGATATATATATAATATTAATCTAAGCGATAATTTCAAGAAAGCATTTATCATATTTTTTATTATAAGTATTCAACGGCAAGCATTAACGAACTTAAATGTGACTTGACTGGAATTCTTACAAGAATAGAACTTAATAGTTATAATGGAGTAGGAAAAATCAAATGATTCATAATATAAAGTACATTTGTTTTTATTCAAACTGAATACCTTTAAACATCACCGGCCCTTTGGTGGATAAACTCTGGATTGCCTTCGCCATTTTCGCCAGACAGATGAAGAGCCACAAAATAGAGCATTATGGGCCGGGACGTCTGCACAGAAGTGCAACGTTGCCAAACGGTACCACAACATTTTCCCTGTTGCCATTTAAAAAAGGCTAATTCAAATTGGTTACATATATAAAGACCGTCAAGGCATCACATACTTCAATTTAATCACAAATAATAGGAATTCAAATGTTAACATTTCATTGAAGATAATCTCTGTTTAAGGAAGAACTTAAGGTGTCTGTGAAGAAAGAGACAAACCTAAGGAATTCAAATTATTCATTCCCTCGAGTTTACAGAGCAAGTTCGAACATTCTTATATCTTCCACGTCCTCCTCATTTTACCTCTGCCAGTAATCTCTGACGCACTAAATGCCATTACATATATTTTTATAAAAAATTGTGGTTAGTCATGTGACATTAATTATATTCATTGGTTAAAAGATTCCTTTGAAAAGAAAATATTCAATGAAAAAGTAAAAATTGATTAAAAAATTTCTCACATGATTCTTCCATGATTTCTCAAACATTGAACACGAATTTGATTGGTAACAAGTCACTTGATTATATGTAAAAAATTAATGGTATCATTCTCCATTTGGATTCATAATGAACTCAAAATTCCTCATTTCATAAAAACTATACACAAATGCTCTATAAATAGTTAGGTACTGCAATACATATGTTTTGCAGCAACTCTTCCATGTATGCTGTGTTCGTGTTCAAGTAAATATGAATAGTATTTATTGCATGTTATATCTTTTGTAACTGATATTAGCTGTGTTGCATTTGATATTGCTCGTACAAAATATAGAAAAAAATGATCTTATCAGATTCTATCAATCTATGTGGAAAATGCTTTAGAAAGCCTTCAAATAGTTTTTTACAATCAACTTAAGGTATACAACTCACATCACTCATCTTGCAGTAATAAGCAAAAGTCTTCAATTTCTTTTTCCATCCTTTTCATTTTAATGCTAGATAAAGCTCTTTACTGTCCTAATTAGGACAGTAAAGGTGGCAAAAATCTTTTAGCTAATCAAATTAGTGATTAACATGAATTAGACTGTAATGCATATGATTTTGGAAGACTGATAATAATAATAATGTGTATTTTTCAGGCAAAATTAGTATCACATGTTCCTCTCTTACATTTAACTTTTTTTGTGATACTACAATTAAAAATGCTCGTAGCATGAACCCATGACCTTCGGGTTTGCAGGAAGGAATGATGTCCACCAGTAGTGGTAGTAGTATTTTTTGTTTATAGGGTGCTTCGACGGCTATGGTCATTTCGCACCTCTTCAACTCATTGAAAAAAC